>PVKM010024459.1:0-20527 GCA_004027735.1 Carollia perspicillata
GTGTGTCGGAGATTATAGCAAAAATAAGAAAAATTAAAAAATAAGACAAATACATCAGTTATAGATGCATTCACATACATCTAACTGTATTTTACAAGCAGAAGACTACACTGTGTCACATAAATGTACGCTGTATGCTTATGCACAGTGGAGTTTTAAAAGAGGGACTTAGCAATCCTTGACTGGAAAAACAGGTCTCCGCCATGCCTCTAAGGTTGAAGGAATTAGAGAAAACCAGAGCTTCCCCCAAATTTATTTATTTCTATAATATATAATATGTAATAGGCTCCATGCCCTTCACTTTCATAGAGTGGGCATTAATAATTACAGGAGCAATGTACAAAGCAATCAGGAATGAATGGCAGAGGTCCCTGACACGTGGAGATGGAATGCTGACAGGCTCTGTTAGGATCCCAGCTCTACCACTTGCTCTGCCCCCAACTATTCTAAACCTCAGCTGCTTAAAATCCAGACAACGATGAAAACCTGCAACCCATGGAAATATCTTTTTGAGAACTCAGTGAGAAAACTGAGTAAAGGCATGGGCCACTGTCTACACATAGTCAGTACTCATTTTAATTACATGAGTTACCTGCTGAAACTCTTGTAGAGCCCGTCTCTGAGCATAAGGTATAATAAGATCTGTCTTGATCTATGATCTTCCTTGCTGTATTTGTCTAAAATTAAAGCTAAGAAACATATTAGTCTCAAAATTGCAAAATCACCAGCTTTTAGTGACAATATATATTCGTGGTTGGTGCCTTTGCAAAACACACTAGGGAAACCACAGAGAAAGGGAAAAAAAGCAACTGGGAGAAGCCAACTCAGTTCACTTTATATCCCTGGCATAGTTGTGGTCACTTAATAAATTTCCTTTTCAAAAGTGCCTGAGTCATTAAATGAGGCTTCATTTTGAGGTCACTAGGACACTTTTTAATTGCAGACTACAGCAAGTTATTAAAGGAGACCCTTGTGGTTCTAAAACAATTAATGAATCATTTAATGAATCACACATCCATATATTTAGAAGAGCCCAAGAGGCTTGAATGAGTTAATGCATATGCCTCCAAGACCATGATGAAAAGCAGAAGTGATGATAAGAGAAATAAAAATAACTGATAACGAAAAGATTCAGCAGAGGTGTCACCATGTAAAATTAAAGAATATACCCCGAATGGGAGGGTGTGCCGCTTCCAAAAATTTTCATATGGTCCTTAAGCATTTTATAAAATAGACCAGGAAAAAGACAGGAGCACTAGCACTGAACCATCTTTCAAAAGAAGCAATGAGTCAAAGACTGGCCCTATCATATTATAGGAACATTTCTGACAGGTAAGTGGTATTTTTTTTCTACTAACCTCTGCAGCATGTAAAATCAAGCCATGGGCTAAGCTTGAAAAGAAAGTTTTATATCAAATTACCCTAAAGTTTTCAATTAACATTCATAAAAGCTGAAATTTCTTCACAGAGAGCCTGCAAAAAATATTAGCTGATATCATTAAAACCAGGACATTCTTGCTCTACACTCTCAGATGATATACAGCATCTTCTGGATTTGCAGCAGCTCTCCCTCTTCAATGGCACTTTCAGTAGTTGAGTTTTTCATTGGTGTTACCACCCCTTCCTATGCATGCCACATATGGCCAGTCCTACCCCAAACCCCGCCGTCTGACACACTTCTCAGATGCCAGTCTCTTGGCCACCTCGATCTGTGCAGGTACCGTCTGCTCCAAGCCTCCACCCCACGTGCCTCATGAAATACGTCCGACAGGCTGCACTGAGCTTCCCTGACTGTTTGTGGGTGTCCTGCCACCATGCTGTGATTACAATAGTGGGGCCCGGCTTGCTCTTATTTCAGTCTCTTTAACAGATACCAATCTAATGATGGTACCCATCTAATTGGTATCTACTTGATATCTAATTGGTATTGGATATTGGTATCTAATGATACCAATCTAATGAATCTACTAGATACCAATCTAATGATGGTCTAACTCACCCCAGGCCATTGCTCCCTGATGTAGGCCGTCCACCCCTGGTCCTATTTTAAATCATTACTTCAAAGGCTGCCTGCCCAACTATTTACTGGAGATCAATAACCAGAAAAAAAAAGAACTTTGCTTCAAAAATAAAATCTGTAATTTATGCCAAATCCTAGATACAGGTAAAAAGTTTCCCAATAATGTTAATACTCCCAGAATTCTCAAGTAAAATTCACATCACCTTTGACCAATTCAGTTCAATTAATATTTACTAACCAATACTTTCTTATCATTCTCTTGGCAAAGCAGGCAACTCATTATGCTAGTTTATTAAAAAATTATAGGAAAATAGAGGTATGAAAGGAAAGGTCCTCGAGAGATGCATGCTTTAGTTATAGCAAACCCATTAACACTCTCTCACAGGGGACACCGAAGCATCTTGCACAGTCAGAAGCACAGCCATCCACATGTTCCTGCACCAGACTGAACCGCCAACTGCGGAGTGTGGGCCGTGCCAAAGCGCCTCAGCACCTAGGTGTTTCCATCTTTAGGCTGGCTAAGTACTAATATCATCGTTTGAGGACTTACATCCTGCGAATGGTGTGTATGTGAGTATAAAAAGCTTTCCATCCTGTTTCAAGCAAATACTATTTTACTTTCACTTTTGTGTCAAATGACCTGAATAAATTTTAACACTTTTATATCCAAGACAGAGGCATATGCTATCTTTGACACCATTTATATTTTTGAATTGTCTCTATTACTTCATTCTTGACTGACTGATGGGGAACACATATATATTGTACATGTACAGAAGTTAAATGTGAGCACATGTGTACACCCATACACACTCACATGCCTTTTATTTAGTCTCCTCATTCTCAAGCCAATCTTTCACTCCCATAATTGTGCTCTAGGTTTCAGCACCAGCTCTCCTGATGAAAAAAGTTTCACTGATCCAGATTACAAAGAACATATTATCTGTAACTACCAAAGAGACATAATTTAAAAGATTTAAAAATACATACCTACTATCTAAAGTAGTGCTTTTCCAAGTAGTGTGTCCTGGGAACCCATAGGTGTTGCCGAGACCCTCTCAAAGGGGTGTGAGGTCAAAACTATTTTCATGATAAAATTGAGACATTTTTACTTTTCATCCTCATTCCCTCATGAATCTATAGTGGAATTTGCCACATTATATGATGTGTAAACCAAGACATCTTCTATTAAGCTGAATATTAAATTTATAGAAGTGGAAAATATATTTTTACTTCTCTAAATTTTTGTTTTAAGAAATACTGTATTTTTCATAAAATGTCACATGTAAACAAGTACTGAGTTTATTTTAAATAAATTAGGCAAATATTCTAAATTCACTTTTAATTTCTAATATAGGTAATATTAAGATATAAAATTCACAATAAAAATTACTAGGATCCTAAATAACTTTTAAACATTCCTAGAGCTCCTAAGCCAGAAACATTTGAGCATCACTAATCTAAATAAAGATGAGTTTCTGCAATACTCACATATAGAGGTGGCGGAAGTCAGACGACTGAAAGGCATACAGAATTGGACTCCCAATGACTGAGCTAAATATTAATTTTCACTATCCTCTCTTTGATCCCTATGATTCATTTCAAGTCTGAAATAATTTTTATTTAATCTTTATTATATTCTTCCATTACCATTTAGTCCCCTTATTACCCCCTTCATGTGGTGATTGCTAGGGACACGCCCATGAGTCCTTTTTCCTTTTTGCTCAAACTCTTCATCCTCACCTCTGCCCCCCTAGCTGTCATCCTGCTTTCTACTGCAAAGAGAAGATAAAACACGGATCTTAGCGAGCATTACTGAAACTAATGCAGTATTCCAGGAAAAACAGGGACTGCAAATGAGTTCTCAGCATTCTTTTCTTCCTTCTTGACTGACCAGCCCTTTGAAGCAAACCATTATACATTCTTGTAAGATGTACAGTAAATTACACAAAAGTAAAATAGGAAAAAGAAGAATTTTCAGTTTTGAATTTTATGCTATGGGTATTTTAAACCTCAACAAAATACATCAATATGTTTAAAAGAAGGTCTATGAAAAGATGCTAAACTTCACTAGCTACTAGGGAAATGGAAGTCAAAATTACAATGAGATTCCACCTCACAACTGTTAGAATGGCAATTATCAACAAGACAGGTGATACACTTTGCTTCCTTGAACAACCAAAATAAGGACAACAACAAAATTAAAAACAAAAAACAACCAGAACTGCCAGAAAATCAAACTTTATGGAAGTCTGACACCAAGGAGTTAAAGAAGAAACATTCATCCAGACAGGATGAAGGACAGAGATGCACAGCTGGGGTGGAGAGGACTCACTGTAAGGTGGTGGCTGGCAGGTCAGTCAAGGTGGAGGCTGGCAGAGTGGGTGGTCCCACATTTGCATGCAGATAAACTGGGAGGAACAGCTGGGGAGCAAGACAGACCACACAACCCAGGGTTCCAGCATGGGGAAATAAAGCCTCAAAACCTCTGACTATAAAAACCTGTGCGGGTGGTGGTGGCCGGAGAAACTTTGAGTGTCATAAGAGAGTTCATGAGAGAGACCCACAGGGTCCT
The DNA here is from genome assembly GCA_004027735.1 of Carollia perspicillata. Taxonomy (NCBI): domain Eukaryota; kingdom Metazoa; phylum Chordata; class Mammalia; order Chiroptera; family Phyllostomidae; genus Carollia; species Carollia perspicillata. The sequence goes on from PVKM010024459.1 coordinate 4,596, forward strand.
AGAACATACACAAACCCATCCACCTGGGAATCAGCACCAGAAGGGCCGAACTTGCTTGTGGACAATGGGGGAAGTGACTGAAAGCCATATGAAAGCTGAGAGCTGAGCAACAGGCATTGTTCCCTCTTGGACTCCCTCTTGGCCACATACAGTGCCACAATACTGCAACATGGGTGTACAAAAAAAATATGGCCAAATGAAAGAACAGATCAAAGCTCCAAAAATAGAACTAAGTCATGAAGAGATAGCCAACCTATCAGATGCAGAGTTCAAACGCTGGTAGTCAGGATGCTCACAAAAATGGTTGAGTATGGTCATAAAATAGAGGATGGAGTGAAGGCTATGCAAAGTAAAATAAAGGAAAATGAGCAGGGAATGAACAGTGAAGGGAAGGAAACTGAACTCAAATCAACAATTTGGACCACAAGGAAGAAATAAACATTCAAGCAGAAGAGAATGAAGAATAAAGAATTCAAAAAAATGAGGAGAGGCTTAGGAACCTCCAAGACAACTTTAAATGTTCCAACATCTGAATCATATGGATGCCAGAAGGAGAAAAGAAAGAGCAAGAAGTTGAAACCTTATTTGAAAACATAATGAAGGAGAACTTCTCCAATCTGGCAAAGGAAATAGACTTCCAGGAGGTCCAGGAAGCTCAAAGAGTCCCAAAGAAGTTGGACCCAAGGAGGAACACACCAAGACACATCATAATTACATTTACCCATGATGAAATATAAGGAGAGAATCTTAAAAACAGCAAGAGAAAAGGAGAGAGCTACCTACAAAGCAGTTCCATAAGACTATCAGCTGATTTCTCAAAAGAAACCTTGCAAGCAAGAAGGGGCTGAAAAGAAGTATTCTAAGTCATGAAAGGCAAGGACCTACATCCAAGATTACTCTACCCAGCAAAACTATCATTTAGAATGGAGAGGCAGATAAAGTGCTTCCCAGATAAGGTCAAGTTAAAGGAGTTCATCATCCCCAAACCCCTATTATATGAAATGTTGAAAGGACTTACCTAAGAAAAAGAAGATCAGAACTATGTATGGTAAAATGACAACAAACTCACAACTATCAACAACTGAACCTAAGAACAAAAACAAAAACAAACTAAGCAAACAACTAGAACAGGAATAGAATCACAGAAATGGAGATCACATGGAGGATGATTAGCAGGAAGGGGGAGGGGGAAGAATGGCAGAAAAGGTATAGGGAATAAGAAGCATAAATGGTAGGTACAAAATAGAAAGGGGGAAGTTAGGAATAGTACAGAAATTGGAGAAGCCAAACACCTTATATGTATGACCCATGGACATGAACTACAGGGGAGGGATGCTGGAGGGAGGGATGGTGCAGGGCAGAGGGGGATAAAGGAGAGAAAAAAGTGGGACAACTCTAATAGCATAATCAATAAAATATATTTTAAAAAGAACAAGGCAGGTAATAACAAGTGTTGGAAATGTTGTGGAGAAAAAGGAACCCTCAATGACTGATGATGAGCAGGTAACATGGTATAGACACTATGGAAAACAGTCTGACAGTTCCTCAAAAAATTAAGAATAGAGTTACCATATGACCTAGAAATCCTTCTTCTGGGTATTTACCTGAAAAACTCAAAAACATGTATTCCCAAGAATATATGCACCCCTACATTCCTTGCAGCATTATTCATGGAGGCCAAGATGTGGAGACAACCAAACTGCCCTTCAAAAGAGGATTTGACTGGACAAAGATGTAGTACATATATACTATGAAATACTACTCAGGCATAAAAAAATGAAATATTGCCTTTTGCGACATGGATGGACCTTAAGAATATCATGCTAAGCAAAATAAGTCAGTCAAGAAAAAGTTAAGAACCATATGATTTCACTCCTATGTGAGATATAAAACTGAAACTCACAGACACAGACAACAGTGTGGTGGTCACCAGAGGGAAGGGGGTGGGGCAGTAAAGGGTAAAGGGGCCAAATACATGGTAACAGAAGGCGATTTGACTTTGGGTGTAAGGCACACAATGCAATATACAGATAATTATCAAGTGTATACTTGAAATCTATATGACCCTTATTACCCAACCTGACCCCAATAAATTCAATTTAAAAAGGTCAAGTTTTGATGGCATCTATCCTGTCCAGCCAGGTTTTCTGAGAGCCCACTAAACACCTTCCAGTTTTTCCTCGTTCCTTAAAAGCCACGCATTATTAACTTTTTGTTGCTTTTTTTTTCTAAATAAATTTCAGTTCCTTTGAAATGTAAGATGAAGAAACCAAGACTCAAGCACAGGCAACCAATATAAAACAAGGCTCTCGTCTTACTTGTTCTCAATTTTGTGCTTTTTTAAACACAGCTCAAGGTGTAATCTTGGCTGACCTAACACTGATGTTGACTAACACTGAACTTACATTAAACAAATCTTTTTGACATATGCCACTGTTTATCCACATGCCATCCATTCGTTCACAGTTGCTTTCACTGAATTCAAGTGCAGAATTTAATATCTGTCCTTATAAACCTTTCACACTGTTGCATTTAATTCCTTGATTTAGCTCTGCCCTGCTGCTTTGTGACATCTATTTATGGAAGCAGGACAGCAGTGGTGAAAAAGAGCTGTCTGACTTTAGAGTCAAACAGAACGGGGTTGAAATCCTGGATCTGCTAGTTGACCATCTGATTTCTTCAAAGCCCGAATAACCTCTTCTTCCTCTGTTTTACTGTTATTAATTAGCCTAAACATTTTGTTGGCCTCCTGATCCTGATCTCTGGGCTTCATGTTTTCCTTAATTAGAGGATGCAAACCCGGACCCCTTAGTCTTTATTGCCATATTCAGTTAACATTCCTACTGTAGAATAACGAATGGATATTTATTGTGTGAAGCTGTAGCAGAAATACACATAAATGAAAATTTTAATAACTTACAAGAAACAAGTAACTGTGAATTAGTGTTATCCCAAACATTATTATGAACATGTGAATTACTTCAATATGAGCCAGAGTTCCAAAATGGGGAATCCTTCAAAAGAGAAGTCCACTAGTCACTTAACTGGGCAATCAGTAAGCACTCAATATCAACTTTCATTGGAAAATGTCAAATTTTAATACATGAACTTGAGCTGGAACCAGCCATGAAAACCCTGTCAAAATAGGTGTCTGAAAAGATATGATGACTACACAAAGAAGCAACTGGAAAATTAAGTTAAGCTGGACATTCTCTCAGTCCAATGAGGACTACACTGAGAATCTATAGCGCAGGTGGCACACGCATGGCCTGCAACTGAATCTGGCCCTCCACCCCCGTTTCATCCGGCCCAGCACCTGTTTCTATCTGGAGGCAGTGCCAAGCTCTCGCTTAACTGTTAAAGAGTAGTTACATTTACACAGTCCCAAAATCACATTCGGCCCTTTGAAGGCAACCTCGAGGCTGATGTGGCCCCCAGTGAAAATGAGTTTGTCACCCCTGATCTACGGAATGTAAATATTTGGGCTGTGTATTATAAGACATATAAAGTATATAAAATTAATGACACAATAACTTGAAATTGATAATAATTACAATGCCTTTTATAACATGACCTTGGAAAAGTTATCTGAACTTCCTGGCAGTTTCAGTAATTGAGAAATTTACAAACAACTTTATTTAGCACTGCAATCAACTACTGAAGTTCCTTAACCATTTTTATTGTATCAATAATGTAATGCACCTTTAAGATTTTTGTTGTCCCATCTGCCTTTCAAGCAATTCAGAGCAGCCTTGTGACACTTTATGAATGGGATGTTAAAACAAATTGTCACAAGTAAAAATATTCCATTAAAGATTCTGTTATCTGGCACCATATAATTGATGTTAAACAGTAAATCTAGTAGGTATTTCACACTATATTGTAAAGCTGTCTCATAGTTACTAGTTCAGTAAAGCTATTTTTGTAATAAGCCTCAGCCTTGCTAGTTAAAAGACTCACAATATAAAGGAGACATTAGGGAAGAGAGTGAAAGACTCCATTCTTAAAGGAAATTGACATCTTACATATAACTTCGGAGAGAAGAAAAATGGAAGGTACCTATGATACTGGGAGAAAACACCCAACTCATCCAAAGACATAGGCGAGTTCACGGCTCTTTTGAACACAACTTCATTTGAAATTACTCTTATGTAAACACAATGTTGTGGATCTCAAAACAATGTGTTACTAGAATTAAAACGAGATAATTGATAGAAAAATATTTTCAAACTCCTAAAAACTATAAATACATGGTTATTTTTAAAAATCAGTTTTGACAAGGACACTGGCCCGCAGTGTCCACAGTGTTAAAGATGAGATGAGATACATCCACATGGACTACCGAGTCCTGTGGAGGAAAAGGGACGGCACAGCCACTTTCTCTAGGGGAGAGTGCCCCAACCCTTGCCTCGACAGGTTTTTATTGGGTTTCAATTTGCACAGGCATAGAGGTAAAGTTCATTAATCATTGTCAGGCAGTAAGGATCAAACAATAGATAGAATACAAAGAACTATAAGGGCTTATTCTGAGTCAGGGTCTGTTAGCTAAAGGGCTACAAAACTTTGGGAAACAAACTCATTTCCTCCTCGGACCCTTATCATTTAATTGAGAGCATTCTAAACAAAGCAGGTTTCACAGGATTTTATATATTCTTTCTTAGGCCCGATCACCTGGGGAACCCACCCTTTCCAGCACAGGGTTGCACCAACCTCTGTCATTGTTTCAGACTTACGTCAGGCTGGGGAAGTAAGGCAGCCAAAAGATTAGGAGACTCTTTGCAGACAGAATGAGGACTCAGGCTTTGTCAAAGCCAAGGGGCAAGGGTCCATCACCCACTTTTGCTATAACCCCCCAAGTCCTTCCCTGGGGCATCTATGTGATCGTGCCTGTCTTAGGTCATCTCCTGCTTGGGGAATCTTACCTGTCATCAGCTAACCAGTCAAGCATTGGGGGCCAGGCAGGGTGAAGAAAAAAAAGCAGAAGCCGTGCCCCTGCCAGGGAGATAAGCTTTGTCTCCTTAGTGACTTATGGTCCAAAGTCGCTCACTCGGCCTTAGCCATGGCAGGGGTTACAGCTTCTGAAACCAGGCAGGGTGGTTCCCAACACACTTTTCCTGATTTCTATAGCATTTTTTGGTATTTTTTCCATTACCATTCATCAAGCCTATACCCTCTTCCACCTCTACCCAACAAGCAGTTCTTAAAGAAGCAGAAATATTGGGAAAAACAAAACAAAGCAAAACATCCCAGCAGTAACAACAGCATGAAGTGAGGCACAAGCATTAAAGTAAAAATTTAGTATGAGATGACTGGGTCTAGAAAGAAAATAAAAAGAGCTGAAGAGGAAGAAGCTGAAAGAAGACAATTCATGAAAAGTCCTGATGGTTTATTTTACAGAGCCCCTCTGCCAAACATATTATATGTGACAATTACTAACATTAATAATGTATTTATTGAAATAAATATAATAGAAAATACTTTTCTCACTGATTCCAAGTAGAAAACTTTAAAAAAGAATCACTATTCAAGTTGGTCATGTAATAGATACCACAGAACAACAAAAATTATTCATTAACATAGTTCGAAATGTGGTCACCCAAGCTTTAAGGTATTGATGATCACATTTGTGTTTTTAATGTTTTGAGACCATGCCCACACATTTTTATCCTTAAGTTATGATCTGCAGTATTAACTCATATTGTAGTTTCTTATGCAGAACAATTTTGCTATTAGTCCACATGAGCCAAAGCAACTAAATTTTTTATTTTTCAATAGCACAACAGAAGGAAAAGAAAAGCCCCTAGATCAAAGTATTTCTAAACATTCCAAAGGGCTAGATTCACTAAATCAACTTACTGGCAATGAAAACCAGAGCTAGGTCAGCCACAATCTTGCATTGTCTACTTGTGAATTGTATTGTGTTACCCACAATAAATTTCAAATTGATGTCCCACCTTTACTTCCATTATACCTCAACCCATCCAATAAAACTCAGCTGAATTAATCCTTCTGAATGCACTTTTACTGCATGTTCCTGATCTTATGCCTTCAATGAATTCCCACTGCCTACTGAAGCTAAGTATAACCTCCTCAGTTTGAAAAGCAAGGCCTGTCCCTACATGGCCCTGGAGGAGTTCATCTCCCCAGAGCCCTCCAACCCCCACAGTATCTACACTACAGCCCAGAAATTCTGAACTAATTGTTATTTGTCAAATACATCTCATAATTTCCCAGAACTGTACCTCTGATAATGTTCTTCTGACCTCCAAAACAGGCACTGCATGATTATTGCACGTAACAGCATTAACATATTTTCTACACTTTTACTGATCCGATGTGCCCTCTCTGCATTCCAGGATGATCCTGCACTTGGCATCGTGACCACAAAGATGCTGTAATCTCTCCAACATGTGCTGGCTCCCTTTTTCGTGTGTTGAGAGCACACTCCAGGTCCTAAAGCATTTGCTAATTTACTGTGTCCAACTCTATTGTCTTCCTCCTCACCTGAATCCAGACCGATACCACTGCTTGTCTTAACTATCTTTTGGAAAGTAGATATAGTATAAGTAATTCAATAAACCCATAATTTGGTTACATTTCTTGAAAGGAAAAGACCATGCTTTGCTCACAATCGAGAGAATGTCACCTCCTTGTAAATAACACAGTATCTAAGCTATAGTCATTGCAGCAGTAGTTTTTTGTATACCTAATTGACTTACTCTACCCTATACTAAAATAGCTGGATGGAAAAAAGGAAGTTTCAAACAGTAATGCTTTCAAATATCAATCCTTAAACATGTATATTTGTTAAAATGGAAGCCCCAGGCAAACACCTAACATTTGAGGTATCTAAAATTTAATAAATAGCTATGGCTGGTGTGGCTCAGTGGATTGAGTGCTGGTCTGTGAACCAAAGGGTCACTGGTTCCATTCCCAGTCAGGGCACATGCCTGGGTTGCAGACCAGGTCCCCAGTAGGGGGCGCATGAGAGGCAACCACACATTGATGTTTCCTTCCCTCTATTTCTCCCTCCTGTCCCCCTGTCTAAAAGTAGATAGACAAATAAAATTTAATAAATAGAATAATTTGATATGTGTATTCATGCATTGATATATGAAACTCAACGATTGCCTAAATTTATACAAAACAGCATCTGAACATTCTACATGGATATGATTTGACACTCAGTCTGCAAACCTTGACTGGGCGCATTGTATAAGCCAACACTATGATACCCACAGAGTTCTGACAAATCATCAGTGCTAATGTGAATCTAGTAAGTATTTCAAGTGTAAGCAGATTTTCACTTTGCATTTTGTTCTAAATCATATTCTACAAGTTGTAATTCTCAGCTCTAATTAGCTGTCCTGTCACTGCTTTAATCCCTGAGTGGAAGAATTTATTTTTCCATAACAGGTACCTACGAAATTTGCCTCACCAGATTCTGCAGTGATTAACTGGCTAATACTATTGGCAAAGATAAGAATAGCTCTCTTACTTTAGACCAGTCAGCATGCCTAATGCAGTGGCATCGATAAAAACTAAGGAAGTTTAGGATTAGACACTAAAATAAAAAGGAAACATCCCTTACATTTGTAGGAGAGAAGTCCTCTATATTGGCTTCCCCATGCTGTCACTCAAGTTTATTGTCAATTCTGAGAAAAAATCAAAATGTCTAATGGGAGCCATTTCAAAATAGCATGACACCCAGAGAAAGCCAGAGTTCATTGTGTGTGTGTGTGTGTGTGTGTGTATTATATATATGTATATATATGTATATATATATATGTATTATATATATATAATCTCTAAGATGTGGGAGATAGGGCAATTGGAAGCTGAAAAATATTAGCAGAAAAAAAAGACAAAATAATTTGTGTTGGAAATAAAAACACATTGAGCTATAAAAACTATGCAGTTCATTAATAAATCAGGAAGACCTTAGGCCATTTTAGTTTCAATTAACTATTGGGGGTAATGATAGCTCATTCACAGATTAAATTATCCAAATGCCAATGTGCACATTTTATATTAAAGTATTTGCCTAGAATTGAGCACTATTGTTATCCAAAAAATTTTATTTGGCAATTCTATTATTCCCAGGAAAAAGTATTCTAATTCAATTTGACTACAGACAGCATTTATTAATGCACTACCCAATTCTCAAAGTTATTCCAATCTTTATGCTGTTTTCAAAGAAAATATACTTTCTTAAAGTCTAAGAGGTAGGAAAGAGCGTTTGTTAAGTTAAATATTCCAGGTATATTTTTCAATTCTTTAACTTAAGATGTAAATAAGAATTCAAGAATATTTTTAAAGTGGGAAAATAATATAATTCATATTCTGTTTTGCTGTGAGATAATGGCCAAAATAATAAAATTTCAAGCCTAATGAAAAGTACATGTGATGCTCCTGTGATATGTTCTGAATGTTTATACCTATATATGCTATAGTCACTCACTATTTTATAAAAGTACAAAATGTACACTTCATAAAGCAGTAACTATCACTTATTTTTAATGAGTTGACAATTCTTTCTTGCTCAATTCCACTCTAAATGTCTTCGCTATCCCTTACTCTTAATATATCCCCCCAAAACGGCAAGGTTGATTTGGGTAGTAATGGCACCTGACGATGCTTTAAGCTCCTCCCTCCAAAGTATTTACTGGCATTATGTTAAGCAGGACATATTCTTCCATTGATGCAAACCCATGTTGAAGACCAAGGAAGAAGAAGAAAAACATACCAAAGCTTTATATATTTTAACTATTGTAAGCATAATTAGGGAGTAGTCCAAGTTCTTATAACATAGCCCAAAAGTTCAGTGACTCAGTTGAGATAACAAGTTTCCATATCTCTCCAGAGGCAGGCAACAATCCAGGGAAAGTGAGTGGATTTGCTCCACTCATTCATCCAGTGACCCAGCTCCCTTCCACTTTAGTGTTGCACTAGGATGTGAACCTTACATTCAGAGTAGAAGCTGGGTCACCAGATCTCCATTCCAGTCCACTCAGAGGGAAAGCAATATTCTCTAAGCAATGTATTTAGATGTTGCAAGCATCATTTCTGCTCAGTGATTGGCAAAAACCTAGTCACACATGTAAATGCATGGGTGGTAATTAAAAAATCATCACTAGTTACGTAGCTATGTGCCCAATAAAAATTATAACTAGAAGAAATGGAGAACAGATATTGTGGGCAAAAAGCAACTTATAGAGCTGGATTTGAATTAAATGTAATAGAAATAATGGTGACTCAGAAAGGGTTGGTCTAGTCCCGGTTCTGCTACTGACTGTATGTGGGCACCGAGGAAGTCATTTACTACCTCTCTCTGCAAGCTCCATCTATAAAAGAGTTTTAATCAGGATTTCCCTGTGTCACTTCATCTCTACAGAACTGAACAATCATTCAGCGGGACTCAAACAATCTGTTGAGGTCATTTTCACATCCATGACTGTAGTGGCGTTTTATAAAGGATTGCCTGTTTTCTAGGTTTCTTTCAATGGCAACTAAGACTAGTATTAATTTAATTATCACAAGATCAGATATGTTTTTGTATGAGATTTAAAAAAAAATCTTCTTAAAGAGATTTTTCAATTTAATATCACTGAATAAATATCTGAATTTAACCTGACAATAGTTAACAGTTTTTAGAAGCAGAAATGCTTTTATTGCTCAAGAGATACTACCATAGTTAAGAATCTAAGAGACACTGCAAAATGAAATGGGAAAAGATGATATGTTTGCTACTAGACACACCATTCTGTCATAACTACTCACACTTTGTGATGCTTTGCTTACTCTTAAAGAATTGGTTTTTAAAATCTTTTCCTTTTTATAGAGAAAAATATACCTATAGCACAATGTTGGTTGAGGAACCAGAAATCAATGTTTTGTATACATTTCACTGAAGTTGGGAAAGATACCTAGTTTCTCAGACATTTACAAATCTTAACATACAAGTTTTTCTTACTGGTTTTAAAATCATCTTCCAAAGTTAGCAAAACTTTCACTTTGCCACAAATGGAAAAACATTCTCAGTCTGTAATCCTACACCCCTCCCTTCTAACCTATGTTTTCTTCCTTCTGGTGCTTCTACCACGCTCCCAGAAGCATGGTGCAAATAGGACGTGATGATAAGAAATTGGGAAGGATAAATTATGGACCATTGTCTGGGCTCACAATCATCACCACTGACTATCTTCCAATTTTGCGAAGTTTGTCTAAAAATCAATGTCGCAGGCAAATCACTAAGATTTTTTTCCCAGGCAGAAGTTTACAAAAATTTCAGGATTCAATTTGTACTGAGTGTTTTTGCATATATCAAGAAAGTGAACATGCTGAGCTCTTCTCTCATAACATGTCCCATATTATACAACACTGAATCAGAGAGAGATGACAAACCTCTCACTCTGCTGACTCTCAAACTCACATTTTATTTAACTTGAAAAACCATATAATTGAAGAAAAAGAAAGTTTTGCTGTTGATGTCTTAGAAAAGTTGAATTACTTTAACTTGTATTTCCATCTACATGGTAAAACACAAGTTCACTGCAAGAATTCGAAGTCCCAGTTGCACTCAGCTCAGCATTATGGGAGAAATTTGATTATGTCTGCGCATGCAGGCGTACACGCACAAACAAATATGTTACCTTTATTTTCATTGTACTTTTATTCAAATTTCCTTGACAAACTTTGGACTTTTTACTATCTTTGACTGTTATTTACCAAGGCTGTTAAACTTAACTTGGTTATTTAAATTTGCCATTTTAAAAATATTTCTAAAAACTAAATCTCCTTTTATCTTTTTAGCCTCTAATTATTTTTTCTGAGTAAATGTATATATGTAATTCTTTTACTTCCATGTTGTTCCATACAACTTTCAGTTATTTATTTTTATAACACAATAAATAAAACTGCAAAAGAGCCATGGACTACATTCAGCATTTCTTTTCTATTTATTTTCCATCACTGACACATTTTATTAAGTTCTTTAAAAAACTGAAATGGCATACAATTCTGCCTTTGGTACCACTTTCTGTGTTGAATCCCAAGGAAGCACAACAAGGCTGAGCACAGTATGGAGCACTGGGAACTGCTTTGGCTTTTTGATTTCACTGCTGGACCTTCAGTCTATAATGTTCATTAGAATAATATGACTGGCTCTTATGTGATACCGTTAGAAGGCATCAGTGAAATCATGTAGACTAACCACGTACCCCATGAGGAGATTTCCTCCACATTTCTGGCAGCTGATCTCCCTCCTCATACAAACTTAAAATGCATTATCCTGGGTCAAGGACCTCCAAGACCAGTGCCAATGAACATTCCCAGACATCCTACCCCCTACCTCCACCTCCCACCCCCTAACTCCAGTCCCCCAGTTTCACAAGCAGTCTGCTTTTCTAGTCTTGTAACCCTTTCTGCCTTCAATTCTGCCTGCTGACATCACAGCCATCAAGGAGCCTTGTCTAGTCTTTTCTCAGCTCCCCCCAAAACCAACTCCGTTTTCTGCAGGACTCTCTGACCCTTTTAGCAGTGTGTTCCCGTTCTCCAGCGCTTAGCCTGCTGCTTCCTGCATTCTAAGTGCTGTGTGTTTTACTTACCCCTCTCTTAGACCTGCATTTCTCTTGGGCAGGGAGTCAACACCTGTAATTTCTACATTTTACAAAGGTTTGTTTTTTTATACAGGTTCAAGAGTCAATGACTCCACTATACATAATTATATATACAGTATCAGATGGCTACTGGACTTACTGGGGTGAACACATTGTAAAGTTTATAAATGTCTAATCCCTATGTTGTACACTTGAAACTAATCATAACAATAATATTGTATGTCAACTGTAATTGAAAAATAATTATTTTAAAGAAGGGTCAATGACTGTCTGAAGTTGAGGAAGCAAGTAGGGTAGGAAAGAGACAGTGACTGATGTGCCCTTGCTGACTGTTTAAGGCTCCTTACGTCTCCAAAAAAGTGAGATGCCTTCTGCCACACTAATCAATAAGAGGGGATACAATGGCTTAAGAGAAACTCGTACATTTGCCTAATATAAATTGTTTCTAAACAGAAGAAAGACTTTATCCTATATGCTCCCCATGCATTCTACTTCATGCCATTTCCCAGCATTCACTCTTCAAATCCATTAGTAGTGTTACTCATTTTACTGATTTCACTGGCAGGAGTGAGCAGAGTCGATGACCCCCAATCACACTGTGTTCGGCTCTGCTGTTTCCTGGGAGCTACCTGCAGCAGGTGAAGTTTCAGACCACGTCCCCCACCTGCTGGAATGGCTTTCTCCTTCTCTATTTTTTTTTTTTGACCACCCACCGGCAGGTCTGAACTTTTAAAAATTTGAAAACCTGGATTCATAATTTTTAAAAAGCTTGATATATCTTGTATGATATGTCCTCATAAGAACTGAATATTGGTTCCAAGACTGACTCTCAAAGCTCTTTCGACTCCAGACCATTTTAGGTGGTACCCAATACTCCACGGCCTCCATGTAACCACCTACTCTCACATTGCAATGGAAATCGATTTTCATGATAGCAAAAAAATAAAATGGAATTTCTTAAAAATTTTAATGAAAGAGCACATTTTATACATTTGTTATGAGATTTTGTTAATAGATATTTTTGTTCCATTTTAGAACCAATGTAAGTCTCCTGCTGGGCCACTGTACAAAAGATCATACATTGAAAACATAAGCAATTGTCCCCTAGGGGAAAGCAGGGCCAGATCCACATACCTCTAAGTCTAGAATGATCTACAAAACAAAAACAAACACACTTCTCTACTAGGTGGGCTGTACAATAGCCATAGACTCAGCAACCTTCCACAGAACAGCCCTTCATTGTTTCCAACACTCCTCTAGGCTCATCCCATCCTAAATCACTGCAGCAAAGAACTCCACGGACAAATACCAGCACTTAAACTATGGTGACTTTGGCACACATGATAAAAGCATTGCATGAACACCCTTGTTTTGAACAAGTACCGACCCTTTTCCTTTATTAGGAGGTTTTCTGTCAAAACAATTCTTTGGTGTCATATAAACAGTCAGAATGTTCTGTGAGGAGTTTGTGCAATCACTTGAATCAGCATAAGGATTAGACATGTGGAAAAGGGGAGTTAACAAAACAGTCTCAGGCTCTTTCCCGGATACTGGTGACCTTTACATAGACCCAGAGAAACTTTAAAAGCATTTCTCAGGGAGCAACAAAGTGAAATTCTTTACACTTACATTGACTTACCCCAGAGAAAATCTATGTCCCATGACCACAGGCTCTCGTTGCTGGAGAACACCCGAGATCACAAACATCTACCAGACCCCACCACCCTGGCCTTGATTCTAATTCTGACCAGTGTCCCGTCTCTCCGCACTGTTTCCCAATTCAACAGCTGTCACACCCCTTCCTCTGGAGCATTCCGAACACATTTGTCTAGGTGTGGCTGAGATAGTTTTACTCTTAGTTGAGCTAAGCCAATGTCGAAATGTTTCAGGCAACTTTACTAGGCACTTAAGGCAAAACTGCAAAAACACAGAAATAGGTGGAGGGTATTCTTAGGACTGAAGACTGACCCCAGCTCTGCTGGGCTGATTCTCTTTATGAGGCCACACATTCCAGGTCTCGATTTTCATGCCTTCCAGATTAACATGTTCCTCTGGCCTATTATATCCTCTAACAAGGCTGCCATCGCTGTTGGGGTTACTGATATTTTGGGCTCATCGGGGCGCCTGCCATTGCGGACTTAAACCTCACCTCAAGGATGAAGCTGCCTTGGCCACACCCTGCAGTGTCTCCCCCGCCCGCTCTGAGTTTGCCTTTGCTGATGTCTCCGTTCACTTTCTGGACTACTTTATGGCTAATAGTCCCAGGAATTCCTTCTCAAACTTACTAAATTTTCTGAAGAAAAACAACTCACCCATTGTTCTCAACAAGCATTTCAGCTTAGTGTTCCGGAATATTTATTCAAAAATATTGATTAAACATCTAATATGTGTCAGGCATGTATCCAGGCCCCGGTGGTGTAGGAGTGAAGAAAACAGACAAATCTCTGCCTTCATAGGGCTTACACTGAAGGAAGGTGACACAAAATAAACACTACATAAAGTTACATGGCACACAGAAAAGACATGCCATAGGGAACAATAGAGCAGGAAACAGATACTGGGAGTGGAGCATGCACAATGAATGCAAAATGTCAAGAAAGTCCTCATTAATAAAATTACATTTGAACATGAATTTTAGTTCAAAGAATCTAAGCAAGAGTAAGTTTTAATAAAATTTGCAATCCAGGTACAATTTGACATTGACACATGCTATTATCTGTCTTTGGCTTTTTGGTTACCTCTGTATGTGTCCCATAACGGAAGGCTTCAAGCTACGATGTGTCCCTCTGTCAACATACTGTGGTGAAGAGAATGACTTCTTCAAGAATCCTTTTGCCATATACATAAGCTACTTTCTTCATAAGGTCCTAATTCTTTAAAAAGACAGATAATGCTGTAGTGATTCCTTGCTTTCCCGTTCTTCCTGTCTTTCTTTAGGTTACTAAACACTGTGATGTTCCAGCTTCCAAGAGGATCTCCACCAGCCTTTCATCTCACTTCCAATCCCTCACTGTGAGAAAGAAGTAAATCAGATCCTAATGCCTAAGTTCAAGTTCCTGCTCACATCTTGGACAATTCAAACAAAAGAAACAACAATACAACCTACCTCACAAAACTGCTGTATATATTACATAAGATAATGCATAAAAAGCATTTAACACTGAATCAGTGCACAGTACGCAGTAAATAAATAATACATGACAGATTTTTCCCTCCTCCCTTGAACCTAACACCAAACAGGTCTGGCAAGCTAACATCTAAGTAATAATACAGGCTCCAGCACAAATAACGCCCCTTTTTATTACAAAATCTTTTACAACAAAATCATAAGCATGTAACTCTGTAACATAACAATATCACACTGAAGCATACCATGTGACATTTTAGGCGAAATGTTCAAATTAAAACTAAATTATGATGCCCATATTATTACCCTACCAACCACACTCAAGCAGACCCTTCTTACTTCTGCAGACCCTGTAGATACAGAAGTGGAAATAGTGCTAGTGGTAGTAGTAACTGCAACTGATCTTCGGTTAGTACTTGCATGCCAGGAAATGCCCTAAGTCCTTTATGTGCAATATTTCATCTAATTTAGCTCCTTCAATCATATTTCAAGATAAGTAACACATTCCAGGCTTTCCACTTCTAATTTTCCTCAAATATTCTAGCACTCTTGATCTTTTCCTTATGAAGTGCATTTCTACTCCTTTGTGTCTATTTTTTTCTGCATTTTAGTCATATTCCATAGTAGCTCATTAAATTTATAAAACGACACCTAAAAGTATGCTTGTGATGGTTTATTAAATATTTTGATGACTATTACTTTATTGCATATTCTTCCACAATGAATTTTAAAATATAGTTTCATGAGTTTTCTGAACAAAAATAGAGATATGTTTCTAGCATAATCAAAGTGTTCAGAAATAAATTACATTACATTGCTATTACATTAAATAAAATAAAAATTAGACATTATATATAATTAACTATAAATAGACACTACTCAATATAACATTAATGAAATGTTATTTATTTAAACTTAATATGAAAATTAAAAAGTAGAACTTCTGGCCATTATGGAGGTATAGGCAGACACACTGTGCCTCCTTGTACAACCAAAAGAAGGACAACAAAAAATTTAAAAACAAAAAACAACCAGAACTGCCAGAAAATCGAATTGTGTGGAAGTCCAACAACCAAGTAGTTAAAGAAGAAACATTCATCCAGACCAGTAGGAGGGGTGGAGACAGGCAGCTGGGTAGAGAGGACTCGCAGTAAGGCAGCAGCTGGTGGACCAGGTGGTCCCACATT
>PVKM010024460.1:0-20509 GCA_004027735.1 Carollia perspicillata
ACCAAATATGGTGCATTTTAAAGTACTTTTAAATCATTCCATTTTCTTGTTGAAAGTATGCTGACAGAAATGCATGGGGGAAAGAGCATTGCAATTTCAATGTCACATTTATCCCTGGCAGGAAATTCTACGTACAGGCAGGGGGAATCTCAGTGAGGTTTGCCTGTCAGTTACCAGCAGTCTGTTGGTTAGTTCACCTTACAATGTTCAGGAAGACTTTCATAGGCATTGGAAACGCGTGGCTTGGGAACACAGGCAGTGCCAGACAGACTTTTTGTTTTTTTTGTAATTTAATGAACTAGAGGGCAACCTCTGTACATTTTCCTTCAAGTTTTGATATTGTAGTTCTCATTAGTGAAAGGATAGAAGGGGGGGGGAGTGGGACAGCTGTAATTGAACAACAATATAAAAAAGAGAAGCTTCTGTAGAAAATATACCCCTGACAGTATTTCCTTAGAAAAATGACAAATGCATAAGGAGCGACAGACATGTCTGTTTCACCATAGCTCAGTGATACCCGGTCTCTCACTCCCCATGAACTTCTCCCAGACAGAAGGCACATATTTCCCTGCCACGCTGAAGTTAGGCACGGTCCTCTCTTGGCTCAGTGAAACGGGAATGTGATGTGAGTAACTTCCAGGGGCACCCCCTTCCTCTACCTGTTGCCCCCCACTGCTCTTCTTAACCTGGGAATGAGTTGGTTTGAGGGTGCCATGCTGGACTTCCATCACTCAGAGAAGCGTTGCCCTGGAGAATCTTCCAACACACAACTAACTCTTTGCGCAAAGGAAGTGAAGCTGTGTTGTGTGTTGTCTCCAAAATTTTGGGTTGGCCGTTATCGCATCACAATCTAACCTGCCCTGAGTCGTACTGCCCTTCATACTAGACCAGTTTCAGTGTACTGCTTTGCAATCAAGGCTTGAAAGAAGGGCTTCAAAACGCCCCAGAAATTTTAATTGAAAAAAGAACCTATTTTTTGCATAGGTTTTAAATTAAATTCTAAACATCCTTCCTCTTTTCCCCCTATAATTTAGCCACAGCTTTTCCAACAGTCTTAGTATCACTTTGTTAAATGTGGAGAGACTAAAATATGTGGAATAATAGAATATATTTTTTGAAAAAGACATACACAACCTCAAAAATATATCTAAGTCTAAAATGAGAAAGCACCTATCCCATTTGTATGACTCTTCCACCTAGGAAAGTTACTCAACAAAAAAACCAGGAATGGAAAATTTTGAATCCAAGTCCACCCGATTCCAAGTCTTATGTTCTTTTCACTAAAATCTAAGCCTTTTGCTAGCTAATGAAACCCATCTACCAAAGTTGTCATGAGGATTAAGTTGGATATCGTCTGCAAAGTAACCAGCCCAGAGCCTGGCACTGGGAACTACTCAATAAATGTTAAGTTAGCTTCAGAAATAATCAAGATGCCCCTTACATTCTAGTCAGGCATGCTTACATATTAAAATGATCAAACAGCAATGACTATGGTCCTCAGTGATTAGTGTCTTTCCATAGGAGAGCACAGTGCCCTTTCCAGGCCTTTAAAATCAAATTGCCACTTAATCCTGCATACTTTAGTTTCAGCTTGCTAAAATATCAACCTGTGCCTGTCTTTGCCTCATGAAATAACTGAAATTTTCGGTGGACTTTGCTTACGGGAGATTGTCTACTTTCTAGTTGGAACCCTAGCAGCTCCAACTAGACCGACACAGAGTTGTAGCCGTGGGGTGATGGTGACACATGCTTTCTCCGTTAAGCTTTTTGTTATGCCAAGTGCATTTGAACACATCCTGTTAAAAGAGCATCTTCCCTTATTTTGCCTTTTCCATACTTGCTGAATATTTATCACTGAGTTTCTACTCGCACATTAGGAAATGCATTTATAACCACTTAAGATGTTAGACTCTAATGTGTCTTAAAGATCATCCTAATATGCCCTTCGAGTTTACACCGATGGAGCCTGAGGTTCATTGAGAGGAGGAGTGAAAACGGTTTGCTGATTTACGGTCTACAACCAGTCCTCCACCACTTGGGCAGAGAAGGCAGGTATTTGCAATGTCCGAGCAGAAGTAGAACCTACCCTGCTCTGGACACTTCACGTGAGTTCCGAACTGTGGCCTAGTCTTATGATACCAAGACCTGCCTATGTGAAAACCATAAATATAAATATGCCTGGACCAAAGTCACGTGTAAATAAGTAAGCTATCAAAATGCAGAGAGAGAAACAGACAGACAGAGAGACTAGCTGTATTGCCTTGGAGCACTCCCTTAAGCTTTGTTGTTCTTACTGTCCCCCCTTCTCCCCTGGGATGTCATGAAATCCAATGTAAAAGCTCATATACACTGAAGGACTTGGCAAATATAAGCCTGTCCTGGCTTCCCAACTGATACGAGGGGGTTTAAATGTTGCAGAGTGCAACTTGTTGAACTGGGGAGCACAAGGATAAGCTTCTACGTTCAGAGTCTGGGCCCTGGTGCTAAACTGCCTGGAATGCAATCCCAGCTGCTTGGTTTACTAACAGCGAATTGACCTTGGACGTGTTGCTTAAACTCTGTGTCATGGATTTTCACCTGTAAAATGTGACAATCTTGGTTTTCAATTCAAAAACTACTTGCAAAATACAAACAAATCCATAGGTGGAAAATAATTGAAGAGCCCGACCTGTAGTGTACACAGTGTACAAGGAACATAAGCTAACATGCATTATTTTTTAATTCATATTTTGAAGACTTGCCAGGAACCTTAAGCCATTTAAATCCCACACGCCTACTATCTAAAAGGCACAGGAGTAAATCTTTTTGCATTTGGCAGGTGCCGTGGGCTGCATTTATTGTTCCTTCCACCACTGACCATCCTGGGAGATGGTAGCATCTCCCACTTTACTGAACTCTATGGTCCTGCTCATCGTTCAGACTCTGAATCTTGGGCCCTTCGTGGGCTCTGCTAATGGCTTCCATCAGTGGAATTCTGTAGACTTGAGACTATTGGTAACCAGGCCATGTAGCCCCTTTTTAATGTAATCTCCAAGGGCTTCTTGGTTTCCCCATTCCAAACAGCTTGGAGCAGTGCTCTCTTTGACGCGAAGAAGGCAGCATTTTAAATGCGAAGAATGCTCTTCTCTTTCGTCACCCTCCCCACTGTGGGCAGCATCTCCCCATATACTGTGATCAGACAATCTGAACACAGCTTTCAAATCAATCCCAGACTTACCGCCTCTTCATTCCATGCAGTTAATATTAAACAGAGGTTTATCATCAAGCAGAAATCCACTTAATTATGTCAGTCCGATATTATATTTTGATAGATCCCTTTGTTTGACTATTAACAGGGCTGGCAAATTATTTAATAATTAGGCGCAGAATTGATTAATAACGTTTGACGGTTAACAATTAGATTTTGCTATTCTAGCTCAACACATATTGCAAGTTTGCTGTTAGACCGATAATTTGAATGATACATGCTAAGCGATTTGCGTCTGTCATTCTCTTCCATTTACTGCTACGAACTGTGTTTGTAACCATTGGGTGGTCTGTGTGTGCATTCAAGAGGTGCTTCGGAAACCAATCTGTCCCCAAATCTTTGCTTTATTGCTACAGATTATTAAGCAGTTCCACGTTGTAGACACAAAGAATGACTTGGGATTCAAATTAAAACACGTTTAAATAGACTGCAAAAGCTTTCCTCAGTAGACTGACTTCTACATTAAATACCCAAATTAATGCACATCTCCGTTCTGGCAGAGGAAATGCCGTTTCCTAGATTCTAAGCTATAATGTCAACACTTTAAAAAGCATAAAGTTTACATAAAATATATTAAGCAAACTGCGTACCTTACCACTGCATATCATGGCTGTTTAACGCATTAGAGTAGAAACTTGTTTAACCGATTATCCTTCAGTAATTATGACCAATATTTAGCAGATCATACTCAAATGGTTCTTAAAGGACAAATCTAATATTTTGTGCACTGAACATACTTGCTGACTCATCTGACAAGGGGCTAATACCCAAAATTTATAAAGAAGTTATAAAAGTCAGCACCAAAAAAAGCAAATAATCCAATTAAAAAAAATGGACAAAGGACCTGAATAGACACTTCTCCAAAGAAGGCATACAGAGGGCCTAAGGACATATGAAAGGATGCTCAACATCACTAATCATCAGAGAAATGCAAATTGAAACCATAATGAGATATCACCTCACACCTGCCAGAATGGCCACCATTAATAAGTCAACAAACAACAAGTGCTGGCGAGGATGAGGACGAAGGGGAGCCCTCATGCTCTATTTCTGGGAATGAAGATCGGTGCAGCTGCTGGGGAAAGCAGTATGGAGATCCCTCAAAAAATTAAAAATAGACCTGCCTTATGACCCAGTAATTCCACTTCTGGGAATTTATCCACCGAAACCCAAAACACTAATTCAAAAGAAAATAAGCCCCCCACCATGTTCATTGCAGGGTTATTTACAATAGCCAAGATTTAGAGGCAGCCCAAGTGTCCATCAGTAAATTAAAAAAAAACAACGACTACGGGACATTTACACAATAGAATACTACTTGGCCATAAAAAAGAAGAACATTTTACCCTTTGCAACAGGATGGATGGACCTGGAGAACATGACGCTAAGTGAAATAAGCCAGTTAGAGAAAGACGAGTACCACATGATTTCACTCACATGTGGAATCGAATGAACACACTGCACGAACAAGTGAAATAGAGACAGACTCCTAGAGAGCAGGCCGACAGCTACGGGGGGAGACTAGGGGGTGGAGGGATTGATCAGAAAGGAAAAGGGACTCAAGGACGTGGACAACAGTGTGATGACTGTGGGGGTGGGGGTATAAGGGGAATAAGTGGTAAGGGAAGAATATTAAAAATAAATTTTAAAATAAAATAAACCATTTATTTGTGTAATCATTTGTCTGTTCATTTATTCAATTCTCTTCTAAGGTTTGCTACCCATTTATTAATATCTCTTTCATATTCATTTCCCCCTTTTTCCCTTAGCAGTAACACATATTTTGCACATCCCCATTTCTAGGTGTGGGTCCTGATGAGCTTAAGTCAATCAAAATAAGCATCATCCTGGCCCCAGAGATAAGCTTAGGCTGAATTTGTTAAAGGCCACAATTCACAATGATTCTGTAACAGCTCCTGCTATCTCTATATCAAAGGCCACACCATATATCTTAGGAAAGCAGAAATTTCTGGAGATAAACTAGGAGAGATAACAGAACTACATAAAGTGAAGGAGACTGTGATAGTAACAATGTCAAAAAAATGTTGGCATTCATCATTTTAATATATCAAACATCTATTGTCACAATAATGTGGTGTAAAAAATAACCCAAAATCTCAAGGGCATGGTAAGTATTGTTGCCTAAATATTAGGGATGGTCAGCTGGGCAACTCTCCTGTTTTCGGTTTGGTTTGTTCAGATGTCTGGGGGCTGGCGAGCTGCTAGCTGAGTGAAATGGCCTTCATTGGCGTCATTGGAGTGACTCACCTTTGATCCAGGAGTCCGTCATCTTCCTCCTGCAATCATGGGGCATTTCCTTCTCGTGTCGATAGAGAAGGAAAGAGTGAACAGACCCAATAATTCATCTTGTTACCCTTCCCTTCACACAATGCTTGCTAAGACTCGGATGGCCCAAAGCAAACCACCTGGCTGAACTTGGGGTCAGAGAGGGAGGATATTACAAAATTAGGAAGCAAAGGGTATAAACACCTGAAGTGTTTAAGAACTGGGACCATTATTACAATCTACAGTATACTTTATTTTTAAAGTGCTGCATTACAAAAAAAGTCTGTTACTACAATGACCTCAGTGTTATCTTGCTTTCATTCTCATCCACAATCCTCTATTTTATATTTTCTACTCTTCATTTCATGGTTACAATGCTTTACCCTTTAATTAAGCTCCCCATGTGTACCTACCTTTTGCTTGTCCTTGGGGCCACTCGATGGCGTGGTGGTTTGTGGGGAGGATGGTATTTGCTTTGCCGGGAAAGCCAAGGTGGCATAGAGAAGAGGACTACAGGAAAAGAAGTCTGGATTGTGGATTTCTATTTTCAAAATCTTGTAACTTCCACTTCACTTTTTATGAGCTTAGGAATGTGCTTACACACTTCAATCTCAAGTTTCTTCCAATGCACAATGAAAGGCTAACATTCTCAGCTTGAAGATTAGGGAGATTATAGTTGATAAGGTATTTGAAATTTCATGGCTAACATCTGGCTTCATGTGTGATAAATAATGGAAATATTTTTTGTGCCTCAACTCTCTCTCTCTCTGTGTAAATGTAGGATCCTATGGGTTACATTTTCTAGCAGGTGTGCACGTCTCGTGCCTGAAAAGAATTTAGCTCAATGCAGTGAAACTCGTCTACTCTTCTTCCAGCTCAGAAGCTATCACTCGAATCCATTGTGAGCAACACTTTCCATTTAAATACCCAAGTCTGCTAATCTGCTTCGATTTTTAATTGTATCTATTACCATGCAATGCCAAAATGCTTTCCCTTCTAGCATCTGCCAAGAAAGGTGTGTAGAGGCAGGTACATAAAAGGGTATTCCAACTGTCTCCTCTATTCGGGAATTGCCTGTTAGGCATCCGTGTGTCTGCCCTCCAGGCCCACGTTCCACACAGAGCTTCTGAGAAGACGAACTTTGCTCTAGGATTTCTGCATTGTGGATGAAGCATTTCCTCCCTGCCAAGGTCATCCTTCTCGCTCCAGGTGCTGATGTGTGCGGCTCTTGCCCCCTCCTATTATTGGTGGTGGAGTCCTTGGCACGTGTGATATTGAACTATTACTAATGTATGAACTGTAACATTAAATTTCTAATATAATCAATCAAGTGGCATACATATGCAGTAGATGCTTGGCTGGTAAAAAGATTAATCGCCATGTGCAATGAAAACTAACTCTCTATAAGGTGAAATATTGCGTGTCTCCCACCGAAAGATGAAAGCCTGAATACTGTGTTAAGCTAATGACTACTTCCACCATTCAACCATATGGATTACCTTAAAGACAAACCGAAACGAAGATTAAAGGCACGTAAAATCAGCTCTCTATTAAAACAGTTAAGGCTTTTCTCCAGATTCTACGGGAAAATTATGCAATCTGTTGCAAAACCGGGCGCTGCCTCCCAGATGGTGCCCAGAATCTATCTGAGCAAACACTTCTTTCCTGCTCTGTGTAACAAACAGGGCATATTTTTGATTCTCTGTGCTTGATTATGCATCTGAAGACATTTACACAGGAAGAACCTTGTAGAGTTGCTGTTGATTTGCATTGTAAAACTCTGCAATGTTGTACTACACACTCCGAGAGCAAACCTGAAGTCATGAAGTAAAGGATGATGATGTTTTTTTTGGAGATGTACTATTTCCCTGGTTTGTTGGTTGCCTTTTTAGACAGTATTTTGCATGTGACGGATCAGAAAGTAAGGCCATGAGTATCTTACTGTTGGTAATCTCTTCTTAATGAACGTGGGACTGTTTGTGTTTTTGGAGGCTTACTATGGATGACGTTATTGGTGGTAGGATACATGCTTTTAATTATTACGGAGGGAATTTTGCACAGAAAGGTCATTCTTATTTGACTGGATGCCCAGATATGTTTTAATTTCTCTCCACGTGTATAATAAATGTTTGTTTACATATTTAGGGAACAGTGATTGCTGGTGAAGGCTGTTGAGGATAAAGATTAGGCTACATTACTTTCCAGATCTTTCCCACCAGTTTTGCCTCGTCTCTTGATCTCCTTCGTGCCTGTCACTCACTCTGTCCCTTGTTGGCTTGACTAACTCCAGGCCTGCTTGCACTCAGGTTAGACATTCTTATTCCAAGGAGATGCTTCTCATTACAGAGGACTGAGTCAGGTACAGGCTCTTTGCTTCCGAGTTACCAGGAATGCATCCCTCCCATGGACTTATCGGCATTCCTGGAGTCTACCAGGGAGATAAATTAGTATTTAAATTTGTAGTTTATCATTCATTTCTGTAGCCCTACCCTCAGAAGAGCTTGTGGCTTCATACTAACAACGTATATATTTCTGCTTGTTTGCTTTCTTGATTAATTTGTTGACAAGAGATCAATATAATAATGAATGGATAAATGAATGAACTGGTTTAAGTAAGTCACAAGGGTAAAAGTCTGTATCTGGAATTCCAACTTCTTCTCCAGCATGTGAAGATCTTGGAAGTCATTACTTCCACCTTCGCAACAACAACAAAAATGCAAAAACCTGAAAGCTAATGACCTTTCTTGTATCCATCAGAGAATTGAGGCCACACAATAAATCACCACCCCATAGCTGGAGAAACAGGCTAATTCAGAGAACAGGAGGTTACCAGGAGCAGAAGCTGCTAGAGCCAGTTATTGGCAGGAACACTTAAATGGAATTGCTAGAAGTTGACCGTGGACTAGCCCGAAAGTGAAACACTCTGGGAGCCAGCCTACGGGAGGTCATTCACACGTTCATGGGTTTTTCCTGCAGAAGCCCTGCCAAGTTCTCGTGATGAAGACTGCAGACAAAGCCCCTCACGTTTGGCCAGGGTGCAAGTAAAAGTAACCAAGGGGGAAAGTAACTGTTTTAAAACACTCCCAAGGGAAAAGAAACCGTTTTGAAATATTTCCAGAACTTTATCTAAAACATAGGCATACTCGCCCTGGCCAGGTGGCTCAGTTGGTTGGAGAGCTGTTCCTCACACCAAAAGTTTGCGGGTTTGATTCCCAGTGAGGACACATAGCTAACTTGTGGGTTCGATCCCCAGGGGCATGTATAGGAAGCAACTGATCAAAGTGTCTCTTTCACATTGATGTCTCTGTCTCTTTCTCTCTCTCTCAAATCAATAAACATATCCGTGGGTGAAGATTAAAAAAATAATAATAAATAAAACAAAGGCCTACCCAGCAAAGGAAAAGAACTCGTTAGAGCTTTAGTTGACTTGCTTGACATCAGCAGGAGGTTTAAGCCGAAGGCCCTCTTGAACTCTTATGCCCCTTCCCCCACCCGCTACTGCAGCAGAAACCCAGACTCCATCTCCTTCCCTGGCTCTCTCGAGCCATTTTGGACCAGCTTGAGAGGACTTCCCTGTTCTTCCTAGACATCTCCGTTACATATGTAATAAATCTTTTTATACACACTTGGTGTGTGTGTGGAGGGTGGGAGTGTCCCTCCCGTGTTTGCAGGGCGACTATGACAGGTGTTCTTAGAGCCATTGATTTGTATTAAATGGTGACAGACTGAGTTTCTGCCTTGCTCCAGTGTGAGCCTGACCCCTCCCCAACAACTCTCTCTACCAGTTGGGGCATGATGACTGCTTGGCATCAGGAAAAGGCTCCCAGCAGCCCTGAAACGGGAAGAGAAGAGGTAGGACGTGGGGAAGACATTATGACATTTGGCCAGGCAAGAGAAAAAGGAGGGCAAATGCAGATTTTAATTAATGGGAAAGAAGTCAAGAGAATTTGGCAAGTGACTGAATGTGTTTATCACACCAAAGATTGAATGATAAAGAGAAAGAACAGAGGAAGAGAAAAGAATCGACGACTACACCAAGATTTCAACATTGGGTGATTAGTCTTAGGAAGCCAGGAGGAAGACATGATTTGTGGGAAATTAAAAAAAAAAAAACCTTGACTTGGATCTTGGGATGGTTTACCCAATTAGAAATAGCTGGAAGATAATTGAAACTAGAAACATCTACCAGAGGCCTGGAGATAGGAGTCATCTCCATAATGGTAGAAGAAAGATTACTAGATAAAGTTCTCAAGGGTAAAAGCTTAGAGAGAAAAGTAGAGGGTGTGGGGATTTTTACATATTGTAAACATATGCCAGGAAAAAATACTGAAGTAATTAAAAGGAGCGTTGAAATACCTCAGCAGCAAAATACATAGTTTCTTTAGAACTACATAGATCATCAACACCAATACAGACTATCAGCACCAGATTGCATTCTTTTGAAAAATCAATTATTTAAACATGCTGAAGAGTATGAAGTGCTGATGCGAAATGTCATTGCCTGGAATTATATTTTATTTATTGAATTAATTCAATTAAGATACCATAAATTCTGGATGTTGCTGATAGGGTTTGTAAAATTATCAGGCTGTTGAACCATTCTGGTCAAAGAGGCTAAGAGAAGGAAGGAGATTTATAATTTCATGGTTGAACAATGTGAGTAGTATTAATGTAATTAGTCATTATTAAAGTAACACCCTGTGCTGAAAACAGTAGTGATTCTTTAGGGGCATGGGGCATTTTTGCTCCCTCTAAAATGTTTTCATAAATTAAGTGTGTCACAAATCTTCAAGTAGAGAATTCATGCATGTTTTTCTCTTCGGTGTACTTGAACCTTCAAAACTACTGTCCTTGGACTACTGTCGTTCTGAAAAGATAACTAAATCACACAGAGATGACTGCATAAAAATAAAGGCATTAAAAAGGAATTTGAGGCACATTTTACTTAGCCCTGAATACTAAATAAAAGAAAAGTGAATTGGTTTGATGTTTCTGTTTGACTTACATAAATATCTTTAAAAAGAAGAAAACATGACCTCCCTAGGAGACACAGTGAGATGAGAGGTGAACCAGATTGTCATGGAAAATGACAACTTGGTATTTTTGCATTATTTAACATTGTCAAGTATTGCAGTTAATAATGGATGGTGGAAAATTCACAAATGAATGAATAAGCAGAGTAAATTATGCATGTGTGCACGCATGTATATATACCATATATATACATATCAGTTATATATGTAACAGCTAATTTTTCTTCTTAACTCGAGGACATTTTACCATGTCCTTTTTAACATACATAAATTGAACACGTTCTATGTGTCCTGTAATTCTCAGACATACAATGATGAAAGACTGATACAGTCTCCTGAAGCCTGGCAAACATATATAATTATCTTCATAGCAAGAAAGGTATCACGATACAGATGATGCTTCTTCCTGGTTGCCTTGGGTGGTAACAGAGCTGATCTTCTTGTCTTTCTGGACTTTGGGGAACGGCAAGGGCTGAGGGCATGTGGTAGACCAAGATTTGCCTTTTTGCTTACGTTCTATGATGAAGAAGGGAAAGCTCGTTACACAGATGAACAGCTATAAACTTCATTTTCTTATAATGAAGTTGATTCAATTCCATTTGGAGCCATCGAGCCCTCAGAGACTCGGGATTGATGTGCCTCGGTAAACATGGCCGATCTGTTGTCGGAAGTGGAGCTGCAGAACTGAACGAAACTCCCCTATGGACACATAGGGGCCTACCGATTTCTTCATTTCTATGGAAGCTACTTATAATTCTGCCATTTATAAAGATTAAACAAATTATTAAACAATTGTTCTTAAAACCTATTTTCCTCTTCCTTCCGACCTCTAGTTAAGGGCTTTTTTCCCCTCCCCTTTTACTTCATAGGCTAAATCAGAGGTATTATACATCCATCACCCTTTATTGCATATATTATATCAAAGAGACATTGCAATAGTGTCTGCTGAGTCTGTAGATGAAATGTAAATCATATAGTTCAGTGAGATCTATGAGGAGTTTATATTTCTAACACTGTATAAATTTCTCACTTATTATAGCATGAATGTTTCTAGGGTAATATATTGCATGTTACGTTTCTATAGCAAGGCACAATATTTGCCTGAAATTTGAAGTACAAATGTGTAAGAGGCATCACTTTTATTGCCCAGCCATACAAACAATTATAGAGATTATTTACTGTAGTCCTTGTTCATAAATACTATTCAGGAATTTGTCTAAAAGCATAAGACTTTAACAATACTTTTTATTTTGTTTGTGTCTAAATATTTAAGTCAAATATCTTGAGTGTGCTAGTTCTTTGAATTTTATTAAACACATGTAAAAATGTAATTTTTTTTGTTCCAAACTTAAAAGTTTTCATCTCCTCTCTATTTCTTAATAGAAAAGAAACCTCTTTTCATGTTAATTGTGCCATAACTTCAAAAAATGATAAAAGTGTTTTTCCTACAGTTTGAGCTTTCTGAATTTTCTTCTTTTAAGGCATGCCATTAAAATCATAAGTCCATATGATCATTTGGTAAAGAGTGATTAGTCTGCCTAATCTGGTCACCCTGACTGGATAATTGACTCCAGAGAATGACTGCTTAGTAAAGTGTTTATTTTTCCTAATTATGGGGGTAACTGTTTGTTGCTCTATCCTTCCTCTATGAGTAAGTCTAAAAATTAGTGTTTTTCCTCTCTATAATTAATTTGCTTTAATTTTTGAATAGAAGTTGAGCCCTAGCTGGTGTGGCTCAGTGGATTGAGTGCCAGCCTGTGAACCAAAGGGTCAGTGGTTTGATTCCCAGTCAGGGCACATGCCTGGGTTATGGGCTAGGTCCCTGGTGGGGGCATGTGAGAGGCAACTACACATTGATGTTTCTATCCTCCTCTTTCTCCCTCCCTTCCCCTCTCTCTGAAGATAAATAAATAAAATAAATAAAAAATAAAAAAGTAGAAGTTGACAGGTAATTGCAAAGAAGCAGAATAGTAAATGCAGATGTGAGAATAAAAACATAGTTTCATTAGATTTATTGGTTGGTATGCCTATTGAATCCCTTATAGTTTATACTGTGACTTAAGTACTTAAAGAATATCAAAAAAGCTCAATGGCTATTTTGAAAAACTATGGATCTAAATAAAGCTATTTCAATACATATACCTAATTATGAAGATTAAATAGATTGAGAATTTCCCATTAAAGAAGCTATTAATTTGCATTGAATAAACTTATTTCCCATTAATTAAGCTATTCCCAAAAAAAGCTATTTTGAGTTATTGGCGTTATTTCTAAATGCCATTCCCAGCTCTTGCGAATCCTGTGACGTTTCTTACTAACCCGTCACATGATAGCTCATGCTTTGCACTTTGTGCTTTGGCCCCAGTTAGTAGAAGTTTTCTGTCTTTACACAGATGCTTGGGATGGCTCTGTTGTCATTAAAAGGCGTGCTTGGTAGTGGAGGTGGTAAGCTACCCGAAAGACATTCATACATTCAGTTCATCCCAATCATCCCAAACAAACATACCCATTTCCCATATTTCATGATGAAAAGAATACTACGACACTTTATGAGTAATATTTGCAACGAGTATTGAAAAAGATTCTAACTGGCCACGCTGCAGTCACATGTCCATCTCTGGTCCAGGTGCCGTGGACAGGACACAGGGCGCTGTCACTGGTGCAGTGCAGGGAAATGTGTGCACACCGCAGCCAGAGGACCAGGATGTGCTGCCGAAAGGGATGTGCATTTGCTGGGCAGCCAGGGACAGAGTGGCACTGGTATTTTCTCACTAAGTTCTAACAGTGCTCTTTTTATTAAGAGTTTGCCTCAATTAAGTCAGAATAAAACTAATTTTAGGTGATTCCAAATATTTGGTAGATTGGCATAATGCTAAAAAAAAAAAACCAAACAAATGAATAGACAAAGAGGATGGCCACTTTTTCGGGCTGAAAGAAGAGAGCAGTCAGAAGGAACAGAGTTTAAGAGGGGCCGATACTTAAACACCACTCGAAATTCTGCGTTCATCACGGGACTTGTGTATAGTCCATAGGCTGTGTTTTCAGCCTTGGAATTTTAGGCCAGAACCTGTTTTTGTAGCCTGCCTATAACAATTCAGCATTGTCATTTTGGGAAATAAAGGCAGGGAAATAAAAACAAAACATAGCATGCCTATAAAATTAATAGAATCAAAACGTAATCCTGGCCTCAGGTAATGATAGATGCACGAATGTCATCGAGTCAGGGGCACAGGAAGACCGCCAGCGAAGCTACATCTTTTGCAGATGTTAAAGATTTGTAAACAGGCTCCAGGAGCAGCATATCCTGCCCTGAATTAGCTTTGCCAACCAGATTGCTGAAGATGAAGGAAAGAAAAATAGAATGCCCGAGCCGCCCAGGGGACTTTGCAATGGCAGGGTTGTGAAGGATGTTTGCTAGTACAGATCGCTACACGGGATAAACCCGGTTTTATGTTTCTATTTACATACTAATTGTAATTCAACTATGGTGTAATTAGGGAGGCTCAACACAAGGTTGTAGAAAAACACCTACTGCATAAACAATAAGTGTTGGGACTTTGAGGATTGGAACAAAGTTTACTTACAAATGTTGTCACAGTTCTTGTCTCTTGATTTTATTCATGCATAGTTTCCATTTTAATGATTGACTTATTATTTTTCATAAATTGAAATGAAGCTACTTTAGGCAGCAATAATCTTTTATTCCATTATAATTTCACATGGAAAAAATCTTCTTGAAGGCTTTAGACATTATAGTTAGTGACTTCTTTTTTTTTTTTCTAACAAAGGAGCAGGATAAATGAAATCTCTGTCACAGGAGGCTGAAAATTATTTGTTTTATGCATGAAAATTAGAGCAGTATCATACTAAATTGATATGTTAAATTCTTTAGAGATTAAAGAGGTGAATATTTAGGATTTCAAGCATTAAAACAAGTGTGCCAAGGAATTAGAACTAAGCCATTACATAAATACAATACATAACTTGTAAACAAATATGAGCTTATTTATTGACCTTTCCAAATTGACTTTGTTATTAAAAAGAGACACTATTCATGGGGAAAAGAGAATTTGTTTTAAAACAGAGAAGTTTTGCATGTATTTCAAATATGAACCAGTATAACTTAGTATACATATGAGCTCAGGGGCCAAGGAGCTGCCGGGTGGTTATTTTCCTAGCGACTGTGGGAAGTAGGAGAATAGGAAGTTTGGAGCTACTGAGTGGAGGAAGAGGGGCATGGAAGGCATCTGTCTCTTTCTTGGTTTTAATTATTTTTCCCTATTTTATTCTTCTCCATTAATTTTCTTCTCTTTCTTTTCAATTATTTTTCTCTCTTATCTTTTTCCTCTGTATCTTTTTCTCAATATTTAATAATAGTATAAAATATCTATCATGTAATATCCTTTCAGTGCACTTACAATGAATAGCTACAGAAAGTTCGAGGTTTGGTGGGAGAACATAAAAACAGGATGCAAATGTGAAGTATTTACTGTAAAGAAATATTAGGAATGACAGTATGGTCGTGTTGCCATTTCTGTCCCACTCTGTCAAATTGCCACTCCATTCAGTCGGTGGAGCAGCTTCTACAACAGGAGATCATACACGTTTTGTGTCCTGGGCCTCATGAGCAATGTGCTGAAGTCGAAGGACCCCTTTCCCAGATACTCAATAAATACAAAAAAGAAAATACATATGATCACAAAAGAAACCAACGATGTCGAATGCATTGATCAAAATAATTAAAAATGCAAATTAGTACTTTAATCATATGTGTTATTATTTTTTAAATCCTCACCCAAGGATATTTCTTCATTGCTTTTACAGAGGAAGGAGAGAGAGAAGCATCATCTAGTTGTCTCCATACCTGGACCAGGGAATGTGCACACCTGGACTGGGGATCGAACTGGTAATATAGGTATGTGCCCTGACTGGGAATTGAACCCTCAACCTTTTGGTTATGGGATGATACTCCAACCAACTGAGCTATACAGGCAAGGGCCATGTGCATTATTTTTAACTGAAGTATTACATAACCTGGTCTAGTTGTGATAGTTGTAAAATTTCAAAATAATGACAATGATCTTTATAGCTATCTACACATCTGCAATTTAACAGGAAGAACACAGATATAAAAATATCACTGGTTTTTATTAGTGACAGAGCCTTGATAACATTTTCTGTCTAAATTCCTACTGGAAGGAAATATAAGCTTTCAGTTGAAGGATAATGTATTTTATTCTCCATCCAAAGCCAGGGATAATCTCAATTCTATCTGTAGATCTCATATTAATAACCTCAAAGTCAGATGTTTCTGAATTGATGGACCAGCATATCACTTGGGAACCTTATTTTTAATTTTCTTTAAAAAATACAGATTGCCGGCCCGCTCCCAAACAGAACTGCAGGCAACTAGGATGCTCACCTGCCATGGGGGAGACAGAAAAGGGAAGTGGTTTCAGAATCCTGGGTGGAATGACACCAAGAAGATTTTCTCAGTGTACTTCTTAACAATCTCAACAATGATAATAACAGCAGCAACAACAGAACCATTTGAACAAATGAACACATAATTAGAATATCTCTTGCTTAAGTAACTTTTGGCGATTTGCCAGATAATTAATGTGTGTGTGTATGTGTGTGTGATATTCTTAAGATATCAACAGTATAGAAAAATAGAAAGCATACAAACTTAAAATGTAATCCATAGGAACTATATTTGACTTATTTCTCTAATATTAATTCTCTATATGACGAACGTATGATGTAATTATTAAAAGCTTCAGTTTGGAGAGGACAGATGGTGTACATGCAGGACCTGCTTAGTTTTTAGCAGAGTAGGTACTCAACTATTGGTTACAGTTATTATTATTTTTTATTTCTGCAGCAGGATTGAATTCTCTTTTTTCGTGCTTGTTTCAGTAGGAGAGAATGTCTTCGTTAATATTAGAAGCATCCATCTTTTTCTATGTATTTCATCTATTTCGTAGTTCTTTTATAGGAAGTTATCAATATTCTCAATAATAAGAGGTTTGTGTTATAGATGTGCACTCTGGTGAAGAGGAAAACCCCAAACTTCCTCCTTTTATTAACAGTAAGAATTTGCTTCAGTCTGATGTAGGGAGACTTGAAAAGACCCTCAAAATATGAGGAATATTATAATTTTTCCTTGGAAAGTTGGGGGGCATTATTGAAGATGTCTGAGATTTAAAAAAAGCAACTCCAAATATACTTCAGATACCAATTCAGTATGACATAAAATATGGGGAAAATGTAGTCTCTTATTTATTGCCCGATAATGTGTTTATGGGAGAAGTGGGGGAATCTCTTGGTTTCCCCCCCCACCCAGTGTTGGGTCCATCTGGCAAAATAAGGAGAAAACCAAATGATTCTGAGATTCTCTAAGTTCTAATCAAGTCAAACAACAGGACAGTCCTGAGTGGAGAAAGTAATCACTGGTTCAAAAGAAAGGCTCACAAGGGTCAGAATGGAGGGACTTCACCCTAACCTCCTCTCCGATTGCCACTCACAGAAAACGCAGACACTTTAGAGAATTCTGAAGACTAAATAAGAGCCGGTGGGCAAGGTAAGAGAATCAATACTCAAATGATGACTCATAAGGCAAACAGCTAGCTATCTATCTCTTCTTTTATTTTCTTAGACTCCCAGGCAGCCCAAACCACAAATGGATGCAGACAGATAATATTTATCAGACAGAAAATAGCACTCAGTCTAGGAAAGTTGTCCCCCTGTTCAGTGGAGCTTGTTGGAGTCTCCTGACCCAAGTCAAGCCTCAGTTACAAAAATGGGACCAGTGTATGTGGGCAGTGGTGTTGCAGCCGGATGGTGTGCTGCTGACAGCAACCCCACAGGTGTTTTTCTCTCGCCACTTTGCTAGATGGGGACCTAGTCACAGGATGTGTGCGTCAGGGCAGGAAGGCTAAAGCTATCACTTTCTAACAAGACCCACCAGGCACAATAAAAAGCCTGGGGAGCCCTTATGAGCGGAGTGAAAACCAACATGAATATGAGAAATTCCAACTGAGTTGGTAGTTTTTTGTCCTCAGGAAATCCACAGAGTTTCTCGGTATAATGTCAAGGTAAGTCCCCTGCGGCTCTGGCAAGAATTAGGTGAAGAGTAACACTTGTGAACTAGTGTTACTTAGGTGAACTATGCATTAGGTGAACTATGGGCATTAGGGCATTAGGTGAGCCTGGGCATTAGGTGAACTATGCCCAGGGCCTGCTTCGCAACAGCAGCCCAATCTGGGGTCAAAGAATTTACCAGAATCTTACGTTACATTGGGGTAAAGACATTTCTCAACTCCAGCCCCCTTCACCTTCCCGTCTCACCTAAGCCGAAGGAATCCTGAGATACACTTGTGAAGATCACAGCCCAGAAACACAGGGTGCTACAAACTGAGCTTCAATCATAAGGTTGTAGAATGTTGCCTCCCCAACCTCCTTACCTTACCAGCCTACCAGCAGGTTCCAGTTCAATAATAGTGAATTATAGGTAAAAGATCTATGGAGCGTGGGCTATAGCTCGGGACCAAGTTCTTAGAGAAACCCCAAAACAACAAGGGGGACAACAACACTGGAGGACATCGACGCCTCGGGCATATTCAGATACAGCAATGATTAAACACAGACTAACTCCTGACTATGTTAACATAAATCTCCCCACCAAAGCCTACTGAAGTTTCTATTGTTCAAATCACTATGTTCCGTTTTCAATAAAAAATTGCCAGTAACACTAACAGGTCAATCTAAAAACACATTCTCAAGAGACAAAACAAGCATCAGAACTAGACTCAGATATGATGCAGATTTTGTAATCATCAGACAGAGACTATTACTCAATAACTATGTTGAATATATTAAAAACACTACTATAAAACAAGTAGACAATATGCAAGAATGAATGGCTAGTGGCAGCAGAAAGATGAAAACTGTAAGAAGGGATGCAAAGGCAGTGCTAGATATTAAACATAAGAGCTAGATGGTCCGTATGAATATGAAGTTTAAGAAGTTCAAGCCTAGAGCATGGTTAACAAGGAAGTTTCATACAACAGCCATTGGGCTCTTTTGTTTAATCTCCCTGTTAAGGCGGATACCCACTTGACTTGCCCTGATTCCCATCCAGAACAAATTTTTAGCTTCTGAGTCAGGAAGCCAGCACTCATTTGGTATTTTTTCACCTTGCGTAAGAAAAAAGAATCTTAAAGTATTGTGCGTAAATGAGGCCCAAGGAGAACAACTCCATACTCTCATTCCAAATGTAGAAATTGCGACTTAAAGATACTTCTGCCTCTGACATCAGCAAAACTGTGATTGGGGTGTTGCTGTGTAGGGGATGTTCCTGGTTCTACAAGGTACAAAAGGAAGATGAATCTGAGTGACAGACTGCTGAACCTTTTTCCTTTAAACCAGTCCTTGTGTTCTTTGAGCATAACAAATTTCTAATATTCTAACTATAGGAGTCTAACGTGGTAATCGTACCTAGAAAAGAACAGGCAAAGGAAACCTGCAAAAATTCCATCGGCCCTACAGTTTTATCTTTCTCTTTTTCCTCATCACCACCATCCTAGGACAGCGCCTCTAAGGTTAAAATGCAAGTTGAAACTCGCAGTCAAAATTGGTCCTCACAAAACTCGATAGGTTTGGAAGTTTTAGAGTCATCACGTCCAGTTTTCAGTTGAGAATCTTAAAATTCTGAAAGCTAAGGTAACTTACTCTAGAGCAAATGGCAGTGACTGAAATTGTCTGCAAAGGCTTTCAAATGCAGCTTCGTGGATTAGTGAGTGAATCAATCAATGAGTGTATACATCTAGTTTAAATGTAAACGAGAACATTTAAAACGCACACCTTATGTCACCATATCTGTCGAAGAGCTTGAAAAGGCATCCAGTGGAATTTAAATCTTTGTATATTTGCAAGTAACACTTGCTCTTCCTGCAATAGATTGTTTCCCTTAAACTATCATCGTAATTTCTGATAAGCGAGGAAAGAATAGATCTTTTGAAAGCCAAACAATTTATAAGCTAACCAAAATAAAAATACTAGCCATGTTTTTTAGCTATCACCATCTAAAAGTTACTGTTCAAGAAGTGCATTTTGCATTGAGGCAATCTTCTTAGGAAATGCTACAATAAACCCAATTTGCTTGTAGAAGAATTTTTGCTGTTTTAAATCTCATTTTCTCTTATTTTCCTAGGGTTTGTTTATTTATTTATTTATTTATTTTTGTAATACAGCTCAGGAGATTGGTGACAAAAACAACATAATGAATTTTCAGGCTACATAATGTATGATTTCATACTCATAGCTCGAGTCTTAACTTCTACTCATATTTACATATGCCCTCTATTTCCCAGATTCAAATGGTCTTTCTGAGGAGATTGGTTTCATGCACAGATAGGAGAGTGATCAGAAATTTCTATCATACGATAAATGAGAGTGCTTTCTACCCACACTTGTGGCCACTATCAAAACAAAATATACCTCTGACAAAGGAGAGCATGTGGGCCAGTGAGTACTTGAGTTTTGGTTTGCGATAAAGACACCTTTTCAATTTGTTTAATGTTTCCACAATAGGGGTGTGGTTTTCTGGCGTATTAGAGTGATTTAGCCAACAGCTGCAGTCCTTGCCAGCTCATAAAAAACATATGTAAGCACCATAATTATAACAAATGTTTGCGATGCAGAAAAGGGAAATAAGAAAAATTAAAACATAGAAGCATATAGCATTGCTACCTTACAAAGTGAATTACAAACACAAACACCCTTGAAATTCAGACTCGCCTCCACAGGTAAATCAGAATTTGAAGCTTTGGCCCCCTCACCTTAAATAGATGGAAGTCATGTGAGGAGACTGCAGCCAAAATGCTAGCAACGAGGGCAAGAGAGGAATAAATTACTCAAAAATTTGAGTCAGGAAAAATTG
>PVKM010024461.1:0-20500 GCA_004027735.1 Carollia perspicillata
CAGTGGCCCAGGCTGCCCGTGCAGATCCCTACCTCCCCTTTCAGCTCCTTAGTGGACAACTTCTCAGAAAGCACATACCAACTTTCTTCTCCTCTTATTGTCTCCACTTCACTAAGTGGAGATCACTAAGTGATATTTGTTTTCAGTAGATTCAGTGGATTTAAGACTAAAGACATGGACTTTAGAATGTTTCAAGCTTATTTGAGTCTCTAACATCTATATTATTCATAAAAATATATTTAGAGGCTTGTTAACTCAAGAACAAATTTACTGTAAGATGGTATAAAATGTTAAATAAAATAATGTAATACAATTTAAACAGCTCATTTTACTTGTAAAACATTTTTTAAAGATGTTACCTGCTTTAACCCCTTCCAGAGCCCTGTTAGGTATGCAAAAATTACATTATACACACTGCTATCTGAAACTGAAGCAGATATTAACTTATTTTTTCAAAACACACACAATAAGGAAGCTTTCCAAGGCCTGATCATGGTCTTTTTGCCTCAAAGTCAATGTTATTTAACTGTACTATGTAGTCATCTATAAACATGGTGCATAGTTGACCTTCAAAAAAATAGCTTGTGTTTATGTACCTAGAAACACATTTCCCAACAGACAGTCTAAAAAACAAATTAATTTGAGCTGGGGTTTGAACTGTTTACAAATGCAAAACACAGCCACAGATCACAATTTCTCTCCTGGGCAGGATACCTCTCTTATTTCCATTCTTGAAGCAAGCACTGTGGGAAAATTGGAAAGAGCTGGTCAAGCTAATTTAAAGTTACCTCAGTGGGGACATTTCCTATGTTACGCTGAAGCAAAAAATACCTAAGTTTCAAATTTTCTGTTAGACTTTATTGAAACATAGGGTTTTAAAGGATTGATACTTTTAAAGTTAGAGCACTTTCCACTTTTTTAAATGAAGATAATTTGCTATCTTTTTATCTTGAAGAGATACTCTTTACAATAATGATTATCCTGGCTACCAAATATTTTCTTCAGACAAAAAAGGGTCTAGAGCAGCACATCTGTGAACTTATCCCTACCCCACAATCCATGAAGATGTTGACTTCAAAGCAGAGAGAAGCCCTAATGAAAATTAAACACATCACACTAATAATACTTCTTAATAATAGCACCTAACAATTATACAACGCTTTGCACTTTCAAAGCATTTTACAATCATTAATTAGTTTCTCCACACAACATTACTATGACTTATGCCAGTATTATTATCCCCATTTTAAAGATGAGGAAGCTGAGATCCAAAGTGATTAAGGGCCTTGCCCAAGACACTTAATGAATCAGTAGTAGGATCTGTTACCTGAGTTCATAATGCTGTGCCTCATTTTCAGAACCAGCAAAGAGTGTGGAAATTCTTGAAGCCCGCAAAGCATCTATTTGGATTACAAACCTATTGTTATTCCCACTCATGAATGGTACCCTCTTTTTCATTGACTTCTATAGAACAAATGTAAGAAATTAAGAATTTTCCCTTTATGAGTACCCAGTTAACTCATTTAAATCAAAGAAAAAGGAAAAGAAAATCCAGCACATTAAGAACATCATGTGGTCTCCAATATCACTGTCATCATATCAGTATATTTGTAATGGATCACTAAGTGATATTTGTTTTCAGTAGAAAAGAAGTTGAATAGCCAGCCATATTCTGAAGGTACAAATAAACAGCCCACTTGCTCTCAAATACAACCAACCACTCATACCAGCACAATTACTAGTCAAAAATTACAAAGCTACGTAGATATTTTTTTCCCCTGTGATAGATAGGTAGTAAAAAACTGCCCTGAGATCTTTAACTTTAAGCATATGTAAATCTACATGAGCAAAAGAAAACTATTCTTTGACTTTTGAAAATTTATTCTAATATTTTCCCCATCTGAATCAGAATAGGCCAGGTTATGTTACAGTAACAAACAACTTTCAAGTCTCAATGATATTTGAATCAAATGTATTATTTCTTGCTCATCTTGCCCACTGTATGGGCAAGCAGTGGGTGGGGGGCTCTGCTCCAGTGTGTCTTCATTCAGAGACCTAGACTGAGCATCTGGGTTATTCTGACAAAAGAGAAGAATATTGCGAATTGTGCACAACTAGACCTTGAAGTTTTAACACGGAAGTGACACATCATCCTCACTCATGCTTCACTGGCCAAAGCAAACGACATAATCATGGCTAAATGAAGTGGGTGGAGAAGCACAGTACCACGTGTGCAAACGAGGAAAACCACAAAATACAGGAATCACAATAACACTTAGCATCAAATATTTAGTTCACTCCTCCTCCAAGGTAGCTAGGAAATTTTTTTCTTCCTATGATAGATAGATAAATAGTAAAAATTAGCTTCCTCCTCAAAGTTAAGAAAAAAAAGCTAGGTTTAGGTTCCTTTGATCACAGAATGTGGGAAGAGCCCAGTCATAATTTGCTATCTTCTTTCCACTCTCATGGCAACTAGCATGTTTCAAATGGTGGAGGCTCCTTCGGCCTACATCCCTGCATAAGGATGAGGTGTGAAGACTGTGGAACTATTGCATGAATGAGAAATAAGCTTTTATGCTACTGGTTTAAATCCTGAGATTCTGTGATTATTTGTTATTGTAAGTTAACACGGCCGGTCCTGACTAGAACATCTCTTAGAAGATAACAGTAATTGCTGACAGCCACATTTTCATCACTAAAGTCAGATGAAAAGCTTCATAAGCAGCAAACTCCAATGAAAGGGAAAATAAGTCCAAATTGTCCTTAATGCCCATTATGTCTAGTTCTCTCTGCACTCTCATCTTTTCTTGTCTTTCCTCCCTCCCTCTTTCCCTTCCATTCTTCTCTCCTTCCTTCTTTTTTTAAGCACTGAAAACCTTCTAAAAACAGCTTGGTTAGAGTGAACGTTTGGAATCAGAGATGTCTCTGAAGCCATGGAGTCATTTTAACAAGCAGTTCATGAATAAAGGACTGAAACACCCAAGAACACAGATATTGCTCCTGATACAAAATACTTTCACAGCATTTGTTATCTAAAACCTTACCTTATACGTTTCTGCAGAAATGAGGAAATAAAATAGTGATATATTTACATAGTAATTTGCATTTTTTTCCAGCCAACCCCTTGGATCCTGGGTTTTTCTTAATATAATAATTATGAAAAAGATGAATCATTTATCACTCCCCTGTGGCATATCTGGCACTTTAAATATATGTACTATCTTATTTAATCTTTTATATAACAAAACAAGTATTTTCATCTAATTTATAGATGAGAAAAATAAGATTAGAAGAGTTTGAATAACTTTGCCAGGATAGGCAGCTAATGGGGTAAGCCCGGCTGAGGACAGGTTGAGCCAGTTTCAACACAGCGTTTGAGTGGCCTTCAAGCCCATAATATTTCTTGTGCATCTCACTGCCTCATTTTCAAGTGCTAGGTTATATGACTGTGTTCACACTAGTTGCAAGATTTTAGCAAGGCTTCTGTTAAACTTTTGTGCTTGCAGGAATCTGAAGTGTAATGTGGAATGTGAGAAAAGAGAGATGCAGAGGTGCAAGTCTTCAGATTCTGCATTGTTTAAGAGGCACTCGGCAAATGCCAGACTTGCCTCATGGGAGTTATACCAATATAACAGCTAACAGGTATTGAATGGTAATGATATAGTCGATATTATTTTAAGTCCTTTACATGATTTAACTCATTCTATCCTCACAAAAATCTTACATGTTATCTAGGTTACAGGAAAATTAAGGGATAGTGAATGAAGTAAGCAATTTGGTGAAGAGAACACAGCAGAAATTTGAACATGGTCTAGCTTCAGAATTTATGTACTTGACCATTCTAATATATTGACTCTCAAAAAACGAAACAAGCAAAATTAGGTGAAGCAATGTTGCCTTATGAGGAAGGCAACCGCTGTTATAAATTTCCTTTTTCCTTTGGCTCTGCTCCTTAATTTATCCACAGGCCCTTGAGGTATCAAGCTCTCTTTTAGCTACTCTGGATATACTCGAGAAGAGAACAGTTACGGGAACTGGGACAGAGCATGTACTGCAGACCCCTTCTAGTGACCTTGGTTAAGTCATTCAACTCTGATTACTAGTTGCCTTATCACTTTAGTCAGGATGACCTTCTCCTTTGCATAAAATAAGGGAAGGTTGAAGAAACTTGCCTTTATGGCTCCCTTAAGCTCCAACATTCTGAAGCCCAGCTAGGTACAGTTCATCACCTGCACAAGTGCACCCCCCACTCCTCCTCATGATTGTAAGGCTTTGGCTGAAATCATTTGGAGAAGACTCTCTCTAATGTCATCCAAAAGTTCAGTAATACGCAGAATTCAAATTCAGCAGAGTTCCATAGCATCTTGACCCTGTTACTGGGCAAAGAAAGTAGATTTTATTTTAATTTACTAGGTACAAAAATAGATGAGAGGAGTACTTGTGTAAGCTCATTCTTTAAAAGAATAGTCATTTATTATCCTTTAATGTGACTTCTAATATAAGCACTAATAAGCATCTTTAAAGGAACTTAAATGAGTCTTGTTTATGCTTTCTTGGTCTTCAGATCAGAGAAGAATTCTTGCAGCAAAACACAGAAGTGTGGCACACATCTATCTTTGCTAACAAATAGAAAGTAATTTTTCCATAGACCAGGTACAGAATCATATTCACCACTCAGTGAACAGAATTTGTTTTAAAGACACAGAGAAGGGTAAAGTCTCAAATATAAGCTCATTGCTGATACTGGAGGTGGGTGAGTGATAAATTATCACAGTGAGTCATTATTCCAAGAGGGTTCTTGTAAACATTAACCAACAAAGGAGGAAGATTGGCTACTTGGAAACACACACTAATGACCTAGAATGAAATATAAATCATTTCAAAGAACTACCTGGAATCTGCAAGTTAAAGGAGATGAGAGAGGGAGAGAAACAAGCAAGAAGAGTGAGGTGCCAACCAAACCACAGGTGAGCTCTAATCCCAGCCAGGGGCGTGCTCAAACTGACACCACCAAACAAGGTAGTTCATGTAACAGGACTGCATGATAGAAGACTAGAAACTTCCCAAGAAGCTTGATTTATCTTCCTTTGAGAAATATTTGGAGGCTATACCCAGATAAACACTAAATTAAAATTTCTTTGCAAAGCAATAAAATAGACACTGTCACGTATACCTCAATTATTTTCTTCAAGGTTTTGGAATGGAAAGAAGGAGTTCTTGACTTCACAGCCTGACTGGTTGGGAACTAATGATATCACAGCACATTTCATTTTGAAATAGGACTCATTTATACTCTTCTTAAATGAAACACCATAGATATTAAGATAAAGTAGGAAAAGTTCTTTCATTATGACAAATTACAGGATGATTAGTTCATCTATTTTATTTCTGTGAAAGAGAGGAGAAAAATACATTATAACAATATTAAGGTACACTCAGTCCCACAGCTGCCCTGTAAGGCAGTGTTTACACCATTCTAGGACCTTCTCCCAAGGTTAAGGAGCTACAAGTATGACTTACTTTTCCATTCTGTCCAAA
Source organism: Carollia perspicillata (assembly GCA_004027735.1). NCBI lineage: Eukaryota > Metazoa > Chordata > Mammalia > Chiroptera > Phyllostomidae > Carollia > Carollia perspicillata. The sequence goes on from PVKM010024461.1 coordinate 5,539, forward strand.
TCCTGAAAATACTGGCCCTCAAAATTAAATCACTGAGAGTGACATTAAACATAACATAATTCTCAGGGACTCAGAAGCCCTCTTGCTCAAAATAATATCATTCACTGAAACTCATTTAAAAAGTCTTAGAGCCCTGGCTGCTGTGACTCGGTTAGCTGGAGTGGTGTCCCATAACCAACAGGTTGCGGGTTCGATCCCCAGTCTGGACACATATGATCTCCCATCCAGGCACATACAGAAGGCAACTCATTGGTGCTTCTCTCTTGCATCCATGTTTTTCTCTCTCCCTTCCTCTCTCTAAAAGCGATGAAAAAAAAATCCTCAGTGAAGATTAAAAAAACAAAAGGACTTAGAGTTTCATCCTCAAACTAGAGATACTTCAGAAGTAAGTGACAGGTCATTGAAGAAACCAACACTGTGGTATAAATGACCAGTTTTGTGAGGAAAGAGAGAAGATGGAGGCAGGAGAAATACTCTGAGGGCATGAAAGAGACGGCTAGAAAGTGAGAGCAAACATTGGTTATTTCATTACTTTACTTAGTACGATCCAGGACAGTGTTCCAACAGGACTGGGCTCAGACTCCTGAGGCGCTATCCCTGATTGCCAGAAGAAAGTGACCTAAAATTGTCAGGAAAGCCCCAAAGAGGATTCAAATCAGCCCCAACCACCTACCTTCATGCACTCCCAATGCTCTACGCATGACCTTGGTCACATCTGTCTCTTCCCTTTCTAAGCTGAGCCCTCTTCTCCATCACTATGCTTTTTGTCACTCTAGCTGTCTCCTACCTACTGACCACCCATACTGACACACATGTAAAGATTTAGTCAGATCTCAAACTTGTCCATTCCACATCCACACTGCACCCAGTTCTTTGCAGTTCTCTGCCTTCCTGACTATCTTAGGTGTTTCCTCCTGATGTTGATTTTCGGTGGACAGTTGCATTAGCTTGCTCCCCAATCTGCCTGATTTCAAAGGTTGACCCTTCCTATTTCTCCAAATTGCTACCAGATTAATCTTTCTAAAGCAAATTGGTACATTTTTCTCCCCACTCTTGAATGGCAACCAAATTAAGCCTAAACTGCTTATCCTTGCCTGCTAGACTCACAAGCTCCTGAACAAATCTAAGCTTTATATTTACTCTCCTTCACCTCGATTTTTCCCTTTATCTGGAAATTCTGCACCTCATCTCAGCCTCTTGAAATCTTAACCATTTCTAAACATCAAATTGCAATGGCATCCACTTCAGAAAGCAGTCACCAATTCACCACTGGCTCTTCTCTCTCCACCTAAATAAATGTGACCTCTTCTTTTTTTAAGTCAGGGTAACTTTTTTTGTGTTGTTAATCTCTTTTACTGAAAGTGGTGGAAGCTGTGATACTCCACACAAATCCCCCTTCAGGAATGAAGAATGTATTCCCCTATTAGCTGGGAGAGCTACCAGAAGACACCCTGAGCTGTTAGCTCTATTTAGGGATCACTTCGGCATCTTCCAGCTCTATTTGGGGATGGCGTCAGCGTCCTCCAGCAGCTGTATCCAAGTACTGATCAACAAAGAGACACAAAAACCTGACCCTTTTCAGCCCACCTTGAGACAACTCTGAAGAGCAGCCCAGCCCCCAAGCTCCTTGTGGGGTGGACTTGTTGAGAATGCATTGCAATTTAACCACTTCTCCTGCCCAATCATGCTTCTCCATGCCCCTCTCTCCCTGACTCCATTACACAGAGGTTTTGACCCTAAGAGCACTCCCTAACAAACGTGCTGCATGCTCCATCTAGGTTTTTGAAATTGCAACATCACACTTAAACACGGTTAATTTTCCTTTCATTAAAGTCCTGTCTGTATTTTTTCATGTTACCCATCACACACTAGATTATAAACTCCTCAGAGCTTGGAGTGCATTTTCAAATCCTACAGCATATGTCTGCAGTGTTTAGCACAGTACATCAAGACTCAAAACTACATAGCATGTGTAAATGAGTAAATGAGGGAAAGAATAATTACTGCTTAAAATTAGCATCTCTGCAGTATCGCAAGGTCTTTAAACACCTAAAGAATCATCAACATGTTTCCTTAATTGATTAGTATTTAATGAGTATTAGTTACAAATAAGTCATTGAGCTGGATGATCTCAGGGAGAGTGTACAAAGAGAAGTTATATACAGCCTGCCCTCAGGAAGTTTATAATTTAGTCAGCAAGATAATTACAGCCTACACTTAGGCCAGCGCTTCCCAAGTTTGGCTGCTCATTAGAATCACTTGAGTTTTAATGACCCCACCCCACCACCACTACTGGGTCCCAACCCCAAAGAGTAGGAGTTAATGGGTCAGGTGTGCTGCCTGGGCATCACGGCCCCCAGGTGATTTCAATGTGTCACTGAAGTGGAGAACCACTGAATTATAAAGAGTTGATATGTAAGTAATGTTCTAAGTGCTTAGCCTAAATTAACTAACTTAATCATCATAACACATTAATAAGGAAGGTACTATAATTATCATCAACTTATAGGAAAAGAAATTAAGGCACAAAAGAAGGAAGCAATATGCCCGAGGTCACACAGTTGGTTAGATGTGGAGTAAGAATTCAAACCCCACACTCAGGCTGGGTCTGAATATGTGGCTCTTTTCCACTGTGGCCCGCTGCCTGACTTGCAGAGACAGTGAAATGTAAACTAATTTGTGTTTGTATAGCATTATACAAATATTTTACCATTTGAAAATGGGGAGTCCTTTATAGTGGAAATAACTATCACCAGCACCTCTGACATCTGGATGGCACTTTGATCCTGAATATTAGAGAAAGAAGGGAATCTACTTTCATCTATTAAGGGAGGCTAAGAATAATGATGAGTTTACATAGGCAGATGGGGTGATAATTAGCTAGATAAATAAACTCAATATTTGGCTAGCACTTTGCAACTTATGAATAAAAGTGGTGTTTTATAATTGTTCTGCAATATGAATGAAACATTCTTTGTAGTTTCTTAAGACTATTGTTCCACTGAGTTGTAGCTACATAATTTAAAGATACTTCTCTCTTTCTATCCAGAAACACGTTGCAACAAGCAAAACAAGAAGAATGGAAGCCATGGGAACCAGAGGAAAACCTTAGGGTGTCCTTCCTTGTCTCCTTAACACCTGCTCTCTCATTTCCTTATCAACCCTTTCTCATCTCCATAATTAATAGACTTGCAAATAGTTGTCAAGTAAATATTAATAATTGGATCCTTAAATTGCTTTATTCCTCTCCATTGCTCTCATCCACACCTGCCAAGTTCTCTTTTTCTCCCTTTCAATCCGTTACTTTCTGTTGCACCCCATATACATTAATTAAGAGAAAAGGAAGCATCTCCTGCCCAGAATAAGTTAGTCTATCACAGAGAAATAAAAGCCCCCCAAAAGATGCCCATCCATTTCAGTTAGGGTTAGAGCCCATTTTAGGGAAGGCATGTGGGTCATAACTTAGTCTCATGGCTCTACACATGTATTTCTCATATACGTGGATGTATCGCAAATACATTTCAAATTCTAGAACTAGAGGAGATCATAATAACCAAGTTCAAATCCTTCATGAGGTCAGAATTGAGACTTAAACATAAACTTTGGGTATTTAATACAATATCCACCACAGCACTGCTTTTAATACCCTATTAAAAGTGAACTTCAGAATTAATATTAGGGAATGATTCCCTAGGTCTCTAATGAGACTCATAATAAAGCAAATTATTCGTAAGCTCTTTCCCAGGAAGATTTAAAAACTCAAAAGCTTTGTAATATAGCTCAGAATATTTTAAACCGCCTTGTAAATGCATATGCAAATAAAATACAAAATTTATAATACAATGGGAAATATATAAAGATATAGTTATGGCTTTGGCTACAGGTATAGAGATGTAGAATAGGGCAGATGATTTTTGTTTTGTAGCAGCCAATTTTTTTTCTCTCTTTGTTATCCAAACCCAAACATTCTATAGTTTTATACTACTTTTATAATTTTTATAAAAAATAAAAATAATATTTTAAAATGTATCATAATCAGAACTATTTTAAGATCTTTGCAGTGTCTGGAATAATTATTTTAGGAGACTTTATCTCACAGCATATTAAATATATTGAAATAATCCACTCTGCATTAATGCAATGCTATCGGTAACTATGTAAAAGGTGAACTGAGCTACAGTTAAGCAACTGAAATGCAATATTATATAATTTTATTTTTATATTTGTGTGTGGCATCCACATGTGTATTCATAACCCACACACACCCACCTTGTTCTAGACTCATATTCATAAGCCCATAATAATTGGTATGATTCACCTGGTGAGAAATTACAATGCAATATTACATCTACTGCAAAATCCATACATCTAGAATTATCACAAAAAGACAGTGACTACAAAGGGAATTAATACCAAAATTTGTGAAGCCATCGGTAATGAGTAGAATGTTCCATAATTTTACAAAGTTTATAGAGTTTCAAAATTAGACTTTTGTATCTTGTGTTTTATGTTATCTAAATAGTGATATCTATATATATTATGGGAAGTGAAAGCCTGATTATGTGGCCTACTGCTGAGAATTAACTACTTGATAAATGAAGACTGTGTTAATTATATTTAACTTGTTTCCTGTTAATGTTTAAACATCTGGCTAGATAATTTGCACCTAAAAATCTCTATAAACAAAACACAGTTCTTAACAGACAGAGCCCAGTATTTTTTTTAATGCCAAATTGATTAAAACTGCAAAATCCAAGGCAGGCAAGAATAAAAAAGACTCTAATTCTACTTCTTTTCACACAAAATAATCTCCTACATGTTGCTGTTAAAAAAATGACACTGTTTACATTTTAAATGTTAGATGAATACTTGAATAATCTACTATGTAATTTAAAATCATACATTTTTAAAGGTAGCCAATTTAAAAACAGAATAAATATTAGACAGGTAAATGAACTAAAGCATGTATTTTGAAAAGCTTAATATTTCAGCCATACTATTATGCCTTCTAATTTTCTGTTTTTTCCAAGGCCAGATTTAAGATAAGAAAGCTACACAGATTTACTGTGAATAAGAAGGGAGAAGCAAGGCCCTCAGTTCTCACCGATGAGAGTCCTGGGCAGAGACGAAGGAGAATGAGCCCAGGCCTACAGAGGGCTTACTGAACCCCAGACCTGGAGCAGAACCCCAGGCAGAGCTTGCCCTGAGAGGCTGCCTTGCTTTTTCCCTCTGAAGACCACATCCTTGCTTCTAAATTTTTCTTTTTCTTTTTTTTATGAAATGTTATTAGGTATAATTAGGCAAACTATGATCTCCCCATATATAATAAACAGATCATTGCTGATCTCTGCACATAATGAAGACCCAAACAGGACAAATGCAATTTGTTAACCAATAAACTTGAATTTTTACCAGGATATAATAATCATAATTATTATTACCAATTCTTATTTACTATGTGCTAGACAGTCTTCTGATGCTGTACTTACATTGTTCACTTACTCCTCAAAAGTAAGCACTATTATCATAATTTCATAGATAAAAGAATGTCAATGTAAGAAACATCCAAACCTGTAAGAATTTTTATGAGTTTATTTAAGTCAAACTGAAGATGATTTATAGGAAACAAAATTTCAATGGATTGAGAAAATGTTCCAGGAAATGACAATTTTACTTTATTTTATACATCAGAATCAATGTGGACTACATAAAGGTTCCATTAAATTCACTGGTGATAGATTAGGGAGGTGGGAGAAAGCAAAGTGGGAAAATCTCTGGGATGGATAAAAAATAAAAGGATAGACAAACATATACATCTTTTGCATAGATGGGTACAGGGTAGTTAATAGTCAACAGTTAATGCTGTATAACAATGAGGGGATTTGTGGTCTCTGCTCTGGTGCACTGTTTGTGCCCTGAGGGTTTTGGTGGGGAAAAAAGGAAATTACCCTGATATTCCAAGTGTGATATTCCAGGTGTGTTATCCTAGATGCAAAAAGACAATAGACCGGCTCAGTTTAGGTAAAGATTAACCTTTGTCAGAGAAGATGCCTGCCTACTCCCTGCCATAACTTGCGTTTAGTTAGGAAGTTTTAATTACAGGCTATTCTATGTGGTTATTTTGGTTATTCTGAGTTTATAAGGCCATCATGCAGGCTTCCCCTGAGCTTGTCAGGTTCAGCAAGTAGCCCCTTTTTCATCCACAGAAATGTAAGTACCATTATGGCTGTAAGACTTGTCCAAGATCTTACATTTAATAAATGGGTTGAGTGGGATGTCAGTGTAGGCAATGTGGCACTAAAAATCACATTCTTAACCACCATACCATCTGATGAACAATTCTGAAGACAAGTATTCCAAGAATGTAAGTTCACAAACAATGCAATTCCACCTAAGCCTTCTGTGAAGCTCCTAAAAAGTACTTTTAAAATATGCTTTAAGGTAAGTCTTCACTACAAAATCAACCATACTGTTTTTTGCCTAATGCTTCACTTACAAACCAAGCTAGCAGCATCATCTTGCTCACCCTAACAAGTACAAAGAATCATCCTCATCCTCATCATCCTCCTCCTCCTCCTCCTCCTCATCATACATTTTTCATATTTTACCACCTTCAAAGCATTTTCACCTTAAATTAAAGTACCATTATTATTATTATTATTATTACTGATGTTTTACATATATTATCTTGCTCTCAGGCAAAAATGAAAACAAAAACAAAAAAAACCTACCTCAGACTATCCTTGGACTTTCCTGATTAAAATCTGACATTCTGTATTTCTAGAATCATTTAAAATAGACAATAGAAATGAAGAAAATGTGTGTTTCAACCTAAATACTATATCCACAGTAAGTAAACACTGTACTTACTCATAAACAAAAGACAATTTCTTTTCAGCATTCAAAGAATAACTACTTATAAATTTATCCCAACACTTTGTCAACCTGACAAATAAACTTATCAGTGGATAAAAAAGAAACCCCAGGTGGGAATGGAAAATTATCAAGAGCTCACCTTTAATAAAAAGTAGAAGAAACTTAACAATGGCAAGTATTTTATTCATCAAGAAAAATGAAATAAAAGATTATACTGCATTTTGTTGGAAAATGAAGTAAAAATCCCCATGGTAACTTTACGTATGTATTAACTTAAAGCTTTTATATCCCGTATATTACAGAAGGCACATGTCAGATGAAATGTGTGTCTCAGAAAATATACTGTTTATAAAAATTATTTTAAATCATTTAATGTTGATTATTTAAAGATATCCTATAATAAACCCCTTTCCAAAGTAAATTATCCATCCTATTAATTTTGTTTATTCATTGTTGCTCATTTGTGTGCCAAGTAAGATTTTCTCAATTTAAAGCAGAGAGTACACTTGGATCTAGTTACAGAAAAAGTCTGCTTATTGCTGCTTGAAATTTAAGACAAGAGTGTTGCCAGACCCAGCAGTATACACAGACTTTAGACTACTTTTAAGAAATAAAATGATAGATGAACAAGAAACTTCTTAATCATTCACTGGAAGGAGACTATGTTCTTGAATATTTTTTCTAGGTAATTCCATGTGTTAAAACACTAATTTTCCAGTGTAGGAAAAGTAACCTCATTCTGCTGCTTGGCCCCTGACCCAGACAGCCACATCGCCTACGTAAGTCAATGATCACACAGCAGATGAAGCAACATGGGGATACCCGTTTCTGTATAAATCCATCACTTTTTCTGGAACCACAAGTCTGAACATATGATCTACTAAGAAGTGGTCATTTTTATAATCTTCATGCACACAAATATTTTCACAAAGAACAATGCTTCCTAGTGTTTAGTATTTCAAAATTAAGGTGCAATGAAGTTCAGAGTAGTAGGACCATGAAAGATTATGTAGAAAAGATGCATACTCTAACTTCTTAAGTGACCACAAAGCAAAAAGACACGAGAGGGGAAAGATACGATGTGCCCTTTAAGTACCACGACCATCACCCCCTACACACATAACAAACCAGCTAGTCCCCCGACAAGAGTTCTCTATCCCAGCAAATGACATAATCTTTCCAACTGATCAGACCCCAAACTCAGGAATCGTCCCTGATTCACTTCTTTCCTCACCTAAACCATCGATACAACTCCTGGCCCTACAACTTCTCTAATACATTTTGAATCCCCCAGTTTCTGTTTCTAATGTTACGTCTCTACCTCAAACCGCCAATATCTCTCATTTCTTTCCTTCGCTTTCATTCTTGTCCCTCAAATGGCATTTTTAAAACCTTCCATGAGAACATACTAAATCTTCTGCTTAAAATATTCTAATGGCTGCCCACTGCGATTATAATGAAAGCAAAGGGCTTTCTGAGGCACACAGGCCCCACTTAACCCTGAAAGCTTACCAAGTGCCACTCCCGAACCTCTCGTCTCCTGCCAAACTGGCCTTGGCACTGCCATTGAGCAGAACTAACTTACCCATATCTGAAGGCAGTCATATTTTCTACCCCTGTTTCCTGGAACACACATCCCTGAGATCTGTCTCTTTCTCAGCTCGAATGTTGCCTTTTAGAGAAAGTTTCCCTGATCGTCCTATCTATAGTAGCATTCATCTGTCCTCCAATCAGTCTGCCCAGTTACAGCCCCTGTCACTGCCCCTGTTCAATTACAGCCCCTTTCACTGTTTGAAGTTATAGTATTCATACACTTGGTCACTGATTCATTAATTATTTACATGTTATTCACTTATTATTTACACATGTCAATCCCCCCGTCCCCACCTTCCACAAGGCAGGATCTATGAGAATCGGGATCTTACTTTTTATTCACAACTACGTCAGCACGCCGTAAAACCGGGCACATCATCAGTGATCAATAAATATCAGCTGTATGAGTGAATGAATGAATTAGGTACAAAGTAAAATCCAAAAAGACACGTGGGTCTGTGGAATTCCCACCCTCGGGTATGAAGCCATGACAATGGCAGTACCTGCTCTACCTGCAGAAGCCCCCAGAGCACACAAGAGCTGTCTCACAGCAGCAGTTCTCAACGGGACAGGAGGGAGCGATTCTGCCCCCATGGCACATATCACAATACATGGAGAACGTTTTCTTTCTCCCAACTTGGAGTTCTACCAGCATCTAGAGCGTAGAGACCACGACACTGCTAACTTTCCACAAGGTGTAAGATAGCCCTGGAAAATGAAGAATTATCTGGCCCAACTGTCAATGGTGCGGAGGAGGGACTATGCTTTACAGTAGACACTTGGGCCTGGCACCTGCCGCTGCAGGGCCAACTCACAATATGCAATGCCTCATTTTTTTAGATTTCCACTTACTCAATAACTAGCAAGAGAGCATTAGTGTGACATTTATGGATGTCAAAGGGGAAATAACGCATAGCCCTTACAGTGTGTCATAGGAGAAAACCTGATACATCACTGGTAGATATTTTTCAGATAATTTTAACAATGACAATTAGAAATAGTTCACCTAACTTTCCACCATTAGGAAAGAAATCTCTTTCTTCCATCTTCTGCTTCTATTCTGTATTCTCTTCTTTCCATAGGCTTTAAGTACAATCTTTGGGTATCCTTAGAGTTCCTTCACACTCAGAGACAAAACCATGGCATGGGTTTATTGATTTACCGGCCCCATAAACAGGTATCATTCATAAAGTAGCTCTAAATCTAGGCTCATTTTAGCCTAATTGTTGTACAGTATTGACCACAAAGGAAAACTACTTCAGTTGAGAACAGAAATCTGTTAAGTGTCATTAGTAAAAACAAAAACATTAAGGAATCCAGGAAATATGTCTTCGTCTGTAAGACATGATGAGAAACAGATGAAAAAGTAGGCAGGTGGAGAGGGTTTACACTGTCATTATCATAAGACCAATGTGAGTACTGGACAGAATTAGAGTTGAGATAAAAGTGCCTTCTGGGGCCCTCCTCCTCATTACACTGGTCCTTGGCCACCTCTTTGTGCTAATACAGGTTCAACTCCTATTCAAGACCAATGGGGCCAGTTGTGTCTATAATTCAGAGTTTCTGGTGTTTAGAAAGGTAATCTAGTGCATATAATACAAAGTATATAACACCCTCAGTGGAATCTGGGGCAATATCTTGCAAGCAAGCACATTTAAATTTTAGTAGCCAAACATATGAATATTTACATCAGGTATGATTATAAATGCTTATAAAATAATTATAAATAGCTTCATATTAGGTTATAAAATTCTTTGGTTCTTTGAACTTTTTGGATCCTGAAAAACACATTTCAGAATTGCAGTTAAGGATTTTGAGTCTTTAATAGTACAATGAGGAGAGACATATGCCAATGAAATAGATTGCCATTAACTGCATTTTGGAAGAGAGACGGGGATAAGAGTTAGAGAAAGTGATAGGCTGTAGACAAAGGTCAAGTCATGAGGGATGAACTTGGGTCAGCATTTCTCTAAGCCAGAAAACTTTTTTGATGCTTCAGAGCTTGTTCTCCTCCAATTGACAAGAGTAGGCAATGAAAATAAATTTCAGTTTGTGAATTCTTGCTGCTTTGGCAGTCCTATTGTGAGCCATCGCTACAAAACAGGAACCTTGGGCTGGGAAATGGATACACAGCCCCTGTTGGCTCTGCTTTCTGCCTGGGTCCTTTCCCGTGCATTCTGCAATGAAACACTTTGGCCAGGGAGAAGAGAGTATCAACGCAGGTGAAATTTCATTTACCAAAAAAAGATGGTGCAAATCGGAAGACAATGTTAAGAGATGCTAGCTCAAAATGCAAACTCTAATTTTGTGTGGAGAGTGCAGACTGCATGACTTGATTTTTGTGAGTGTGTGTACTTAATCTGTTTTTTCTCACAGTGAACATATGTTATTTATGTAACAGAGATCTGTTTTGTTTTGATGTGCTGTTAAGTCAATAAAGTAGCACTTGATAGATAAAAATTTATAACATCAGGAAATCAGCTACTCTAACTAACGATTGAAACAATAAAAAGTTATGGGAATAAAAGCACAGGAAAGGGACTCTGGTGTTAAAGAAAGCAAAACTCAATACCCAAAATGACAAAATAATTTAAAAAATATAAATCTTATGACTTAAGGTAACTTATTATAATTTCTACAAGTGCAGAAAGGACTATTTGAAATAATAGGCCCATGGTTACATTGTCTGACATAAAACAGTAACGACTTACTGGCAACTATGACTCTAGTACTGGTCAAAACACAGAATCACTGCAACTTCTGCGCTTCATGCCCAGGGTCAAAATTTCATAGTGCAAAGCAGTGATTTTAATTTCACTGTAACTAATTAATTTAAACAGCGGTGACCACATAGTTTATGTTTATTGTCCTTACTAACTCACTGAGCTATTGTAAACATAATACATATATTTTCTTAAACAATTTCCCCAAAAGTCTTATTAGAAATAAGGCATTCTCATTTCAGTTCTCGACATGAGAAAGCTGAGTCTTGGAAGTTGGGTCATGCATATAATAATGGCAGAGTTCAGACTCAACCATATATTTTTCTTACTTCAAAGCCCATTTTTCTAACTATTGTGGTATATTTTTACTTTTATGGATTCAGAAAATAAACTGACAGCTAAATTCACTTATTCAAATTTAGCAGCATCTCAGTATTATTCTAGGCCATGGTTATAAACAGTAAAAGTGCCCAATCTATTTTATAACTCTAAAATTACTTTCATATAGGGTAGCCTTGTGAACTGATACGGGACTCATATCCAAAAGTAAAACCAAATAAAAGTATATAATTTCTTTATTCTATAATTCTTATGTAATATGACTAGAAAAACACACACATACACACACATAAATATAAGATTACAAATAGGAGTATTCTGTATTGCCTACGAGTATTATTCCTCTTTGATTTTCTTTAAAACCTGATGATCTTTTTGGTTTAAAAAATGTGTTTCAAAGATTTTTAGTAGTAATTCTTAGAAAACAGGTTATATTAAGGCATTGAGTAAAAATTTATTTAAAATTATTTTACAAGAAATTTTATGTATTTTATTTTTTAAAGATTTTATTTATTAATTTTTAGAGAATGGAGAAGGGAGGAAGAAAGAGAGAGAGAGAAACATCAATGTGTGGTTGCCTCTCACGTGGCCCCCACTGGGGACCTGGCCCACAACCCAGGCATGTGCCCTGACTTGGGATTCGAACCAGTGGCCCTTTGCTTTGTAGGCCAGCACTCAATCCACTGAGCCACACCAGCCAGGGCTAAAAGCAATTTTAAAAATACCAAATCCGATAGAAGAATCAGAGGCCATTAAACTTAAAACAACTGAGTACATTCCTAAATATAAAGTTATTAGAAAAAATTAAATCACATGAGGCCTCAGAATATAATACAAACCCTGTGGTAGTTAGTCTCAGAAAACCTAATATATAATCCTCACTCTCCCCTTTATAGGTTGACTTTTGTCCCTCAGGCACTGAAGGTTGAAGTCCTAACCTTCAGTGTCTGTGAATATTATTTCAAAATACTATCTTTACAGATGACCAAGTTAGATGAGACCTTTTGAGTGGTCCTAATCCAGAATGACTGGTGTCTTTATATAAAGGGAACATTTGGACACACAGACCCAAACATAGAGAGGGAAGACCCTGTGAAGCTATAGGAAGAATGCCATCTACAAGCCAAAGGGACTCCTAAGGAGACTAGACGCTTAGGAGATAGGTATGAAACAAATTTCTCCTCAGCCCTCAGAATGAACCAACTCTGTTAACACCTTGGTTTTGTGCCTCTGGACTGCAGAACTGTGTGACAATAAATTTCTGTTGTGTAGGCCATCCGGTTTGTGGCACTCTGTTACAGCAGCCCCAGGAAATTAGTATTTCCATAACTACCTTTTTGTAATAAGTCTAGTTTTATAGGCTTCAATCTTTCTACCAGGAATTGGAAGAGAGAAGTATGTGTTACAATGACCTCAGTGCATATTGTGATAGGCAGAGGTACAAGTGCAAACTGTACAGCATTATCCAGGCCCAAGTGTCAGGAAGGCATGTTTAAGCAGAGCTTATGTGGAATGCCCAATGGGTTTTATTTTAAAATGATACTAGTCTTTCCACAGGTAGAGTTAGAGACACTGATTTTGGGGGCCTCTTGAAGGTATCCTTTTAGTCAGGTGAATGCGAAGTGTAAAGGCAACTTCTTCCTTGATGAGAGGACTGAATTTGGAATATGAACAAAGATGTCATTTGCTGAGACCTCTGATCTTCCTGGAAGGAAGAATCTAGTCCTTGCTCCCTACAGTTCAAAGTCTGAAAGACCTGTTAAGGTGGATCAGGAATGACCTCCACTAAAACTCCGCTACAGGAAGGAGCAATGAGACACCGAAATGAAATTGCCTTGAGGAAAGGGAGCACACAAATAAGAGCCTTGGATTTGGACATAAATATTTTTGAGAGATAATTTCAGTTCATGGCTTATGAAGGAAGCTCTTCTAAACTCTGACATTCTGCCACTTGGCCACCTTTCTTTGGGGAATAATGATTGGTCCTGGAAATGTGAACTAAAGGGGCTGTAATCACGGCAGCCAACATGAGGTATCCCTGTGAAAGAAACATAGTTCTACAAAAGCAACTGGGCAACAGGGAAAAAATACTCGTGGCAGGGATGTGCAAGGTGAATAGCTTAACTCCAACGTGTTCTCTGCTGGCAGTTGGAAGGTAGAATGACCCACCTTTGGATTTGGCAACCATTGAGTTTCCTGAAAAAATTAAGGAGGAATGGAAACTCTCAGAAAGGAGAGACTAAATGTCCTGATGCATTGCTATGTGATTGTTTGAGGTATTAATTTGACAAATAAAAGGAATGTGAGTATATTCAGGCCAAATTCAAAACATTGTAGAGACTACACATAATACCCAAGTCAGAGAGAGTACGGTGTGGATTAATGTCCAAGTGGTCAATGAAGGTGGGGGAGATATCAGTAAGTGGAAAGGGTCAGAAAAAGGTCATTTTTGACTGCCTTCCAATCGTGTCCAAGGGCCGTGGTTGGATCTTACTGACATAAAGGGCTTAGAAGCACAGAGTTCCTAAGTAAGGGATTTAAATAAGAATATCCAGAATTTGGTCCTAATTCTGCTAGTTGAAGGTCCACATAGCTCACTTTTCTCATCTGTAAAATACTGATGATAATAATACCCTCCTCATGGGATTGTGAGCATCAAAAGAAATAATGCATGTGAAAGTGCTCTGCCAACTGAAAAATGTCATGCTAATAGTAGACACTATCAATTGTTGTACTAAAATAAGAAAATCATCCTGTAAAATCTCATATCAAAGTAAAAATTAGCCATTTTCCTATCAATCATTCTGCCTTTATAATTAGCAATTTAAACAACTTTAGAAGGATCCAATAAACATGAGATTTCAAGTATTATACCATGTCAACATTGTGAAATTTCATTCTCTATACAGGAGCATACCAGCCTGTTTTAAAGAGATACTAATAATGCAAAATAATCTCTGCAAGTAACTAACTCGTTGCAGACTGTTGGGCAGGATGGAACTAGAAAAAGGACAAAAATGACCCTTAACTTCAACCTCTTGGATGTAATTTGTACCATCACTCACAATCGTCCAAACTGTCAAACAATTTCTTTCCCCTCCAGTGCCTCGCTCTGCCATGCACTACAAACTATTAAGATGTAAAAACTCTTTAGGTCTGAGAAAATTATAAATCAGAGAGTAGGAAACATAAAAATAAATGAAAAACAAAATGTCACTTAGAAATCTCTTCAAAGAAATAAAGCTATATGGTGCCAACTAATCAGGAACAAATTAGTTAATAATTTATTATATATTCTGCTATTCTTCAGAAGAATCAAACTTCTATAAAATAAGAAAAGTCATTGTCATTAAAATTAGATGCTTAAACCTTAGTGTGATACATAGTGTGGGGAAAAAGTAGATTTACAATTGTTTGTATGGAATATAACA
>PVKM010024462.1:0-20505 GCA_004027735.1 Carollia perspicillata
CCCAGCGTGGCATGGTGGGGACACCACAAAGTATGCAGACTGGACATGTGTGTCAGAGGCCTCCTCTCAGCCCAGACCTGTCAACGTGAACTTTTTGGGAAAAGGTCTCTTTGGATGTGATTAAGGATTTTGAGGTGAAAGGGCCCCGGGCTACCCGGGGGACCCTAAACCCAGCAGCAGGCACCCTCAGCGGAGGGCAGCAGTGGACACGTGAGGCTCACGGAAGGGGCCCCGAATCTGGGAGAGGCAGAAGGCCACTGCCTCGCTCAAGCCTGCAGGGCAGGCTCGGCTGGCCAGCGTCGTGATTTTGGGCTTCCAGCTGGCCCACGTTTGAGAGCTAGTGCATCTCAAGCATCTTAAGCCACCGGGTTGTTCAGGGCACTCCGTCAGGTGGCTCAGGAAGCCAGCAGGTGCTGGTGCCAGGAAGTGCAGTGCTGTGGGGCACCCCAGGAGAGGCGGGTGCGGCTGGGGACTTGCAGATGAGGTGGAGGCTGGGGTGTTCCTCAAAGCCCAGTCTGAAGGCCAACCCGCCTCCAGGAGGCTCACCAGCATGTGGTCCACCACTCCCAGGGCCAGCGACGGCCTGGGAGGAGGTGCTGGCGCAGCAGAGAGAGCTGCCTGGGGCCGAGTGGTGTGGGGCAGGGCGGTGGGAGCAGAGATGGCAGGATGCCCGGGGTGAGGGCTCTGGAGGGACCGTGGGGCTTGGTGGTGCAGACTGGAAGAAAAGGGGCCTGGGACGCGTGGCAGCGGCGTGTCTGGACCATGTTCTCGGGTGTGTGGATGGGGAGCCTGGGTCTCCGGCTGAGGAGATCCCCAGGCAAAGTGTGGGGGTGCCTGAAAGTGCTCCGACACCTGGGACCCCGTTTTTCCAAGGTTCCTCTCGAGCACCCAAACGGACTAAAACAGCTCAGAGCCAGACGGGGTCCCCAAGGCCCTGGCGCCAGGCTGACGGCCGACAGCCAGAGCAGCAGCTCCACGGAGGTTCTGGTTCTGGCAGAGGCAGACCGGCACCCAGCACCAATGCCACCGAAGCAGCCGGGTCCCGCTGGACCTGAGGGAACGTGAGCGCCACGTCCTTATAACAAAGGACAGTGACAGAAACACCCCTCTAAACAGCTCCCAAATAGCGTCCGAGGGCCTTGGAGCAGACAGAGCTGGAGCAGCTCTCTGGGCACTGGCCCTGTCTGTCCCCAGCCCACAGCCGCCGGGGGGTCTCTGGATGCCCAACGAGCCCTCAGCATGTTACCCATCAGCAAAAGTTGGTGGGCCCTGGCTGCTGCAGCCCCGAGGGCTGAGCGTCAGCCTGGAACTAGAAGGTCCCAAGTTCAGGTTCCTGTTGGGGCGCACTCCCTGGATTGTCAGCTTGGTTCCCCACCCCTGCCCTACTGCCAGGGCTCAGACAAGGGGCAGCTGACTGGTAGACAGGCCACAAGTGCAGAGAGCTGTCCCGCAGGCCCACTGACCACAGCTTCTTCTCCCCTCAGCTGGACATTTTATGCAACGAGGAGATCCTGGGCAAGGATCACACACTCAAGTTTGTGGTCGTCACGAGATGGAGATTCAAGGTGAGACGTGGCCCTCGGTGTCGAGCGGTCAGTCTCGTGTCCGGAGCCTGATGCATGTCTCCGTCCGAGAGTGCAGAGGGGGTTCGGCCACAGGGTGGTTGTGAGACGCGGTCGGCTTTAGCTCAGCCCCAGGGCCGCCCACTTGCTCACCGCCTGCCCAGCGGGGGTGATCCCAGGCTGTGGGGGGCGGGGGGGGGCGGCCTCCTGCCCTGAGCGGCTCTTTGCTCTTTGTGAGTGTGGGGGCAGGTGGTGGTGCCCTGTCCTGGGGGGCGGAGCGCACACCCGAGACCGGCCCGTTGCCCTCCGTCCCTGAACGCCGGCCTGTCTTGCAGAAGGCGCCGCTGCTGCTGCACTACAGACCCAAGATGGACCTGCTGTGACGCGCAGTGAGCGCGGGACCATGTGCCCGTGGGGGCGCCTTGGGTCCTGGGGACCGGACTTCTGAACAGAGTATTTATCACTTTTGTACGAGAGAATGCGCACTCTACGAGACACTACCAGCAGCACGGCGACACGGTGGCGACCCCTTCGCAGGCTCCCGCCGCTGGCCCGGCCCGGCCCGGCCCAGCGTGTCCCTCCGCTCCTCGGACCAGCCCGTGGCTGCGGCGGCCTCTCCCTCTGACGTGCGGCCCCGCCTGCTTCCAGGTCTCAGAACCTCGGCGTTTCGGTTTAGTTGATGAATTAGGTTTCAGGATGAGCCTCGGAAATACTTGTACGTGTGTTGAATCCTTCCTAAGTTATTGAAAAAATACCTTTTCATGGTGAATGACGATATTTATGTTGCCTTTAGCTTCCCGAAGGCTTAGAAGATCTATAAAAAATTAATTTAAAAGCATACCAAAAGAGGTTGCTGTTCGTATTCCGCGTCCACCATGGCGTTCAGCGTCCCTGCTGTGAGACCCGACAAAGCCGCAAGTCTCTCTGACCCCCTCGTGCTCCGGGTGCCAGTGGCCCCAGTGCGCCTGGGACCTGGTGCTGGTTTGCAGAGCATCTCGTTAGAAATCACTTCTGTAATGAGACAGGGCTCCGGCCGCTGAAGCCCCTGCCCACTCTGCCCCGCCTTCATTTTGCTGGAGAGGGAGCTGGCAGCCTTTCCAGGGGGCTTTCCCAGCAGAGGAGGGGCCTGTGCCTGCGGGGACTGGGCAGACCCAGGTTCCCCACCATATCTGCCCTCCCTTTAAAGGGGGGTGCGGCCCGGCCCCCTGCTCATGCCCCTGTTTGTGGGGGAGGTTCTCACTGAGCCTCACGGGGCGGGGCAACGAGGTGGCGGCTTCAGTTGCTAACGACCTACAACCAGCCACAGGTGACTCACAGTGTCTGACCCCTTTCTCCTCCCGAATGTCAATATTTTTGTGGAATTAGAGAATAAACTTTTTGCCAGCACATAAACGTGTCCCTTTAAAGTGGTACCTTGGAACGTGTGATATGAGATCAAGGAGAAAGACCGTTCTCAGTGGTGATAGTGTTGTCCTGGAGCTTGGCTGTCACCGACTGTGTCCCGCTGGTTCCTTGGTGACCTTGCACTGCTGCTCCATCACCTGCCCGGCCCGAGGGCCGGGTTTCCATGAAGCGGTTCATTTCAGCGACTATACTTGGTCTCGAATTGGCTCCCGTGGCTCCCGTGGGGCTCCCAGACCTGCTTCTCGCGTTTCGTGCGTGGGTGTCAGAAGCAGCTGCCAGTGTGCCCTCATCATAGAGAAAACATTCAAATCGGTTCAGTCCAAGCGATTTTAATGTCAGGCCCTATAAAAACATCAAGCACCTGGTTAGGAATTGGCCAGAATTCAGTTTTTGTTTCAGCCCCTTCACCCCCAGTCCTGTGTGGACGGCCCTGTCACCTAAGCTTGCTGTTCACCCAGGCTGTTCTCAGTGGCTCTCCGAGGGCTTAGCAAGCAGGTGTGTGTGAGTAAATATGACCTGTCTACCTCAAAACGCACATCACTGCTGATGCGTCTGTGCGACCACGGAGGGGCACGGCAGGGTCTCAGCAGGTCGTTGGGACGCAGGGGTTTCCCCTGCGGCGCGAGGCGGGGGAGCAGGTGAGCATCCAAATTCAAACAGAAGGGGTTCAGGCTCAGACTCAACCAAATGTGTCTGTAACAATCTCCTGATGTATATTTGTAACTTTGTAGCTCTCTTTGAAATCACTTGAATTTGCTATGGTGCTAAGTTGATACATTTAAATACACAGAGAAATGGAGGTAGGTCCGGGTGTGGACGTCACAGCTGGCTGCCCGCCGCTCTGGTGTGATCCCGCTTTTGTAACCGTGTTAACCGGATGAAACCTCAGCAGCAGAAGTACCTATTTTTCTAAGATTTCCTCGTGCAGACTTTTGGCCTGCAGGATGGTCCCCAGCCACCTGCCTCTGGGCTGCGGCAGCCTGGCCGCACTGGCAGGAGCCCGCTGTGGAGGGACGCGCGGGGCTGCTCCGCTCCACGGCTCTGCGTTTGCAGCATGAAAGTCAGGGTCAGCTCTCGACTGGAGCCCGTTCAGGTTCACGGGTGGAGTCACTGTGAAGTCGCCTCACTCGTGTTGGTGCTGCGGGAACACGGCTGCCCCACGGCCCGTGCCCTCAGCAGCCTGGGACTCACCGGACGGTTTTCATGAAAACAAAATTCAGATAGAGTATATAATATGGAATTTAAGGTTTGGGGGGTGAAAAAAGAAAACTTTATAAAATTATTTATTCTATTTTAAGCCTTCTATCCTATTTTCCCACTCGTGTTCGGTTCCCATGGCTCAGCTTTAGTTACAGGCATATAAGTGAGATCAGGCGCTCTGCAAGCTTCTCCCTTTCCTTTGAGTGGTTTCGACCTGTATGTTTCGTTTCTGCGGACGAAGAGCACTGTTGACGCTTTTTATGCTTTTGTGCAATAGGCTCCGGCACATCGTCAGATGTCTGTTTAAGTTGTAAGTAGCATCTCTCTGCTACATCGAAGGGGCATGTAGGTGGAATCTCAAAATCTGTACATTGAGCTCTTTGGTTTCTTCTTTCCCATTGTTACGCGACGAGAATGCTATTCTTGGGACTGTGTGTGGGCCCGTCAGCAGTGTTTGCAGTGAGCCACCGGCAGGCAGCCGAGAGGGGACCTGTGGCACCGTCCCCAACCAGCCGTGTGACCCTGTGGGCCCTGATGTGACCCCGTGTTGCCCGGGGTGTGACCGTGACGTGTTCCCTGGCCTCAGAACCCTCCAGAACGGCCTTGCTGGAAGTCCCTGGGGCCCCTCCCGTGTCCTCCTAGCACTGGGGCGTCGCCACTGGCTGGAAAAGCGTCACTGGATCCAGTGTTCTAGGAACAAGCCAGCTGACTTCCAGGCCGCACGTCGGTACCTGATTTGCACAGTGACGGTAGTGCAGGTACCAGAGTCAGCCTTTCTATTTCCTCAGGAACCCAGGCACACCCTGCCCGTCACCCAGGACCTTCTGGTGACCCGTGTCTGCCTCCGTGTGGCGTGAGCCGGGAGAGCAGACAGGAGAGGCCAGACCGCACTGGCCTGGCAGCCACCGCGTACCCCACGTCACAGGGTGGACTGCAGCGCGATGTGCCCTGGAGTGTGGAGCCTTGGTGCAGACGTGTCCCCGTACCGTTCTGGGTGTGAGAAAACCACGTCTCCCCAGACGGCACCGGGCTTGGGCGGGAGCTCCAAGGCCTGAGTGTCCCCTGTGGTCATGTGGAAGCTGCCCTGGGTTATGGAGGTGACGATGCAAATACATATTTTTGACTGTTTAATTTGAAAGTTTACATTTTTTATGCTTTGTGTTGGTGTGTAATTTTTGTACTATTGGTGGCTAGTTTTTGTCTAAAATCTTTTTTGGAATATTGCTTAAATGTTTTGATTTTATGACAGTGAAGCTTGTATTCAGTGTTTTGCCAATTAATATTATATGCTTGTAATAAAAGCAAGAGAAAAACTTAACCAAATTTCTCTCATGCTGGACGTTTATCCCCTAAAATCCCCGTAAGAGCCTAAGTGTCCTGAGAAACCAGACGTGCACCCGGGCCTGGACCCTCATGGGTCCCGCCTTCACTTCCCGCGCTGTGTGGCTGTTGGGAGCGTCACCTTCGTCTCAATCGGCCCGGGGTTTGGTGACCGGTTTTGAGGGATAGCGGTGAAGGCCCCGAGGCGCCTGTTTGCCTGGCGGGAGCTCGTCCAGGTCGGAGGCACGTGCCTCTGACACTGGGGAACCCTGCTGAGCCCCGTGGGCGCACCTCGTGGGCAGAACTCCCTGCCCTCCCCCCACCGGTGGCATTTGTCAGGGTTTGGGCAGCGGACCTGACGCAGCAGGAGGTCATAGATGTGTGTGCGGACCTCCTCCTGCAGGGCACCTGGGAGTGCGCTGCAGACTCGGGGCGCCTCCTGGGGCGGGGGGCACAGGAAGGCCCTCGGCATCTGCACTCCGCGTGGCCCCAGAGGGGCGGGGCGCTGCCTTCCCGCACCGGGGAGGGCTCAGGCGCACATGCTCCCCTCGGCCTGGACAGCCCCCCCACACCTGGAACCCCAGGTTCAGTCAGGTTGACAACTCGAAATTAACCATATCAGACCATTTGGAGGGGGAACAGCACTGTGCTCAAAACCTTAATTTTTATAAGGATTTTATTTTTTTATTTTTAGAGAGGGGGGAAAAGAGGGAGAGAGACATGGATGTGGGGTTGCCTCTGACGCACCCCCTCCTGGGAATCTGGCCCACAACCCAGGCCACGTGCCCTGACTGGGGATCGAACCAGTGACCCTTAAGTTCACAGGCTGGTGCTCAGTCCACTGAGCCACACTAGCCAGGGCTGAAACCTTAATTTGTTAAAATAATGTTTTATTTTTCAATTTTAGTTAAGGTGCAGCATTAGTTTCAAGTATACACTGCAGCGATTAGACATTCATATAACTTAGAAAGCGACTCCCCCAAAGAAGTCTGGCACCCACCTGGCACCACGCACAGTGGCTGCAATATCACTGACTCTGTCCCCTGTGCTGGGCTCCACGCCCCTGGTACCCCGTCACTCACTACCGGTCTGAGCTCCTCTGTCCCCTCGCCCAGCCCACCTGGCTGCCCACCCGCCCTCCCCTCGGGCAGCCCTGAAAACATTTTCTGTGTCTCCGAGTCTGTGCCTGCTGTGCTCGGCTGTCCTGTTTTTTAGGGCACACATGTAAGCGAGGCCGTATGGCATTTGTCTCTCTCTGTCTGACCCGCCTCACTCAGCACAGTACCCTCTAGTCCATCTATGTTGCTGCAAAGGGTAAGATGTCCTCCTCTTTCTACGGCCGGGTCTCACTCCCTTGCACAGACGCACCACTTCCTTACCCACTCGCCTGCCAGTGCACACTCACGTTCCCTCTACACGGTGCTGTTGTAAGTAGTGCTATGGTGTAAATGTGCATACGGATGCATACGTCTTTCTGAATTCGTGTTTTAGATTTCTGAAGATACATGCCCAGACTTGGAACTGTTGGGCCCTTCCTTGTCTCTTTTAATGTCTCCTCTGTCTGGCGTAAGTGTTGTTACCCCAGCTTTCCTTTGTGTGCATTTTCATGAAACTGAGTCATTTTCTTTTTCTTTTAAATGTATGGATTTGAGAGAGGAAGAGAAACATGGATTTGTTGTTGCATTTATTCATGCCTTTACTGATTGACTCTTGTATGTGCCCTGACTGGGGATCGAACCCTCAATTTTAGCGTATCGGGACGACGCTGTAACCAGCTTAGCTACCCAGCCAGTGCCAGTTTCCTCCCAGTTGAGTTCTGAGAGTTCTGTGTGCTCTGCGCACGCCTCCCAGGGTGGGTATGTGGTGTGTGCCTGTCTCTCCCGGCCGCAGCTGGCGTTTCCACGCTCTTGATACTCGCCGTCTTTGGGAGAACAAATGTTTTCGATGTTGATGAGGTCCGGTGTGTCATACTTTTCTTTTATGAACTATGCTTTTGGTGTCACGTCCAGAACTCTTTGCCAGATGCCAGATCACAAAGATATTTTTCTGCTTTCTGGCTCGTGTTTTATGTTGTTACGCTTCACACTTCTCTGTGCTCACTTGGAGTTCACGGGAAGGGGGAGGTTCAGGCCAGCATCCCTGCGGGCTGAGAAGACTGCCCTTCTCCACTGGGCGGCTTCCGCACGACGGCCAGGTCCAGGCGGCCGCATCCGTGCGGGTCTGTTCCTGGGCACTCCGTTCTGGCCACACCGTCTCCTTGCTGCTGTGCTTTGTGGAAAGTGCTGACATCCGGTTGAGTGGTTCATTCGAGTGGTTCATGGCACTTTGCTTCTCTTTGTGGAATTAGTTTAGCCCCTGGGGCCCTTTGCCCTCCCATAAAAGCTTAGGGTCGTCCTCTCTGCACAGTGTCCTCCTGGGGTTTCTGGAGCTTCGGAGAGACCACCGTCCTGGCTCCGGAATCTCCCGGTCGGGAGTGCGGCGTGTCCCCATCTGCTTAGGTCTTCGATCTCTCCCAGCACGTTGCGGTGTCCCTCACACGGACCCTGCGCAGGCTCGGTTAGGTTCAGACCACATCTGTCTGCCCTCTCTCCTTTTTCCTTTTAAGGAGGCTCTTGTTTTCCTTTTCTTTTAAATTGCTTACATGAAATGATAAGATTTATTTTTGTGTGTTGTCTTGTGACTGTGTTGTTGTAGTCTTAGGTTAGTCTGGCATTTTCTGTGTAGGTAGTCGGGAGGTGTGTGAACAGGGGGTTTTGTTTCTCCTTGTTAGTGCGCTGGCCAGCACCGCCAGCATCGAGGAGCGGCGGTGAGAGAGAGGACGTCTACACTGTGGCCCCCGATCTCGGGGGAAGAGCTTCAGAATTTCACCATTAAGTGTTACACAGTTACCCTGTTCTCACAGTACAATCCATAGATCTGCACATTAAAGCCAGAGTCTGTCTTAGTGTATAATGTATTTAAAAAACACCACTACCAGCAATGAACAGTCAGAATTTGAAATTTAAAACAAACTATCATTTACATGAGTACCATAAAGAACTGAAATACTTAGATATAAGTCTTAAAAAATCTGTAGTAGGAACACTATAAAATTCTAAGGAAAGAAATAAAAAAGGAACCCTGGCTGGTGTGGTTCAGTGGATTGAGTGCCAGCCTATGAACCAAAGGGTTGCTGGTTCGATTCCTAGTCAGGACACAGGCCTGGGTTGCAGGCCAGGCCCACACGAGGGGGCGCATGAGAGGCAACCACACAATGTTTCTCTTTCTCCCTACTTTCCCTTCTGTCTAAAATAAATAAAATCTTTAAATAAATAAAATAAAAAATGTATGCTCTGGGAAAGCCACCATTAAGAAATGAAAAGACAAAAGACAAGCCTCAGACTGACAGAAAATATTTGCAAATCACTGATATCTGATAAGGGACTGTTATCCAAAATATACAAAGAACTCTTAAAACTCAACAGTAAGAGCCCTGGCTGGTGTGGCTCACTGCATTGAGCACCGGCCTATGAACCAAAGGGAACCAAAGGGTCTCCAGTTCACTTCTCAGTCAGGGCACATGCCTGGGTTGCAGGCCAGGTCCCTGGTAGGGGGCATGCAAGAGGCAACCACACATTTATGTTTCTCTCCCTCTCTTTCTCCTTCCCTCTCCTCGCTTTAAAAATAAAATAAATAAATAAAATGTTAAAAACCCTCAACAGTAAGAAAACAACTCCATTAAAATATATGTAGCCTTGGCTGGTGTGGCTCAGTAGTTTAAGTGCTGGCCTGTGAACCAAAGAGTCACCAGTTCGATTCCCAGTCAGGGCACATGCCTAGGTTGCAGGCCAGTTTCCAGTGGGGGACCCACGAGAGGCAACCACACATTGATATTTCTCTCCCTCTCTCCCTTTCCCTCCCTAAAAATAAATAAATAAAATCTTTTAAAAAACATTTTATTTATTTATCTTTAGGGGGAAGGGAAAGAGAGAGGGAAAGAAACATCAATGTGTGCCTGCCTCTTATGCATCCCCCACTGGAAACTGGCCTGCAACCTAGGCATGTGCCCTGACTGGGAATCGAACCGTGATCGTTTGGTTCGCAGGCCTGCACTCAATCCACTGAGCTATGCCATCCAGGAATAAAATCTTTTTTTAATAAATGTGTGCAGCCCTGGTTAGTGTGGCTCAGTGGATTGAGCGCCAGCCTGTGAACCAAAGGGTGGGTGGTTCTATTCACAGTAGGGGCACACACCTGTGTTGTGGTCTGGGTACCCCAGCAGGGGGACATATGAGAGGCAAACCACACACTGATGTTTCTCCCCCTCTCTTCCTCCCTCCCTTCCCCTCTGTGTAAAAATAAATAAATTTTTTTTAAAATGTGCAAAAAAATTAAAAAATATATGTGCAAAAGGCCTGAACAGACACCACCTCACCAAAGAGGAGATACAGATGGCACATAGCATACAAATAAATGCTCAGAATCGCATGTTATTAGAGTATTGCAAATTGTAATCATGAGTATTGCAAAATGTAATAATCTGGAGGGCCAACATCCAGAACCCTAACCACCGCACCTGCAGGCAAGACGCGGAGCAGCAGGATCGCTCGCCCCCTGCTGGTGGAGGTGATGTGGTGCAGTTTGGAAGGCAGTTTTCCAGTTTCTTACAAAACTAAACATATTCATGCAATTGAGCAATTACGCTCCTTGATATTTATCCAAATACGGTGAAAACTTACACCCACACAGACTTTTCACAAATGTTTTGAACAGCTTTATTCATAGTCATGAAAACCTTGGAAGCTACCACGATGTCCACCTGCAGGTAACTGGTCTGTGTCACGTCCAGACAATGCAATATCATTCAGCACTAAAAAGACGTGAGCTACCAAACCATGAAAAGACACGGAGGAGCCGTAAACGCACATGACTGAGTGATAGGCCAGTCTGCAAAGGGTCCGTGTGTGATTCCAGCTATGGGACATCCTGGAAAGGGCAAAACTATGAGTTTGGTAAAAAGAGCAGTGGGTGGAAGGACTTGGAAGGGGGAGTGAGCAGGGGGGCCCAGAAGGTTTCAACGAGGCTACGGCCCCGTATCTTGGGTCCCTGTCATTGTGCTTTGTCCAGCCTGCAGCACGTACAAGAAAGAGAATGAATTCAAACTGAAGTATGAGCTTCAGTGAGTGGCCGTGTATTCTGTCGGTTCACGGTTTTTAAACCATAGCACATCAATGCAAGATGTTAATAACCGGGAAAGCCAGAGCGGGCAAGGGGAGGGGAGAAGTGCGCCCTGTCAATCAGAGGGAAACGCAAATAAGCCCAGATGAGATCCCACTGCAATGGCTGAAGCCTTAAAGACGTTATGGTCTGAACCCTGGCATCCACCTCAATATTCCCTTGTTGAAACACTAGGAGGTGGGGCCTTTAGGAGGTGGCAGGGCCTGGAATGGGATGCAGGGAGGAGACACGGGCTGTGAGCCAGGAAGGGGCCTCGCCAGACACCAAATCTGCCAACCCCTTGACAGAAGCCTGTGAGAAGTGCACATCTGTCGTATGCCCCTCCCGCCCGTGGCGTTTCTACTGAAGCAGCCTGCGGGGACGGAGACAGAAACCAACACCAGTGCTGCTGAGGGCATTCTGCGTGTTCTTCGTGTGTGGCTGCTGCGAACACCTGGGAAATTTCTTCTAAAGTTGGATGTGACCCCGAAAATCCACCCGGGGTATTCACCTGGAGAAATGGAAGCAGACTTTCCTAAGCAGAGCTGCTGGCTCCCCACCCAGCCCCTGCAGGGCCAGCCCCGATGACGGTGTGGTGAGGTTCGACCCCCTCCTCTGAGCCCACTTGCTGGATCCTGAGCGTTGAGTCGGAGCCCTACCGGGCTCTTGATAAGCCTGTGGCCCTTGGCGGCCGGAGGGCCAGGTGGGGCTGGGGCTGGGCCAGGTCTGAGGAGGAGCAGGAACGCAGAGCCTGCCCCCGCCTCCCACCAGCTGGGGTTACTCTGTTTTCCTGGTGGTGAAATGGGGTCATGGGTTTGGGAGAGGAAGAGCAGAGAGGCAAAGTGCCTTTGTCAACATGACCTGTCACTGTGTTGACCTTGACCTCATGGAGGTGGTTTCTGCGCTCCTCGCAGGTCCTCTGGCCAGTTCCCCGCCAGCCCCCGCCCCAACCCTGGCCCCAGTGCTGGCCCCCGTGCGGGCCTCGCTTAGAGGCGGGAGCCCACTCCAGCTCCAGGAGGGCAGTGTCTGCGTCCATTTTTTTTCACGTGTCTGAGCTCAGTGCCGGGTACAAGTCCCACAGCTCTGGGAAGTGCACCGATTCTCTCCCTTTGACAAGTGCCTCATCCTCAGCCTGAGAAACCCACGGGTGATAGAGCCCAACTCTTCATGGTGGCAACAGCGGGGAGGGGAGCGCATCTCCGGGGGAGCGCATCTCCGGAGAACCCCCAGGCTGACCAGGCTGACAACTGAGTCAATGCGGGGCACAAGGGCTGGGCGGACGAATGGGCGAGGTAGCCAGTCACTGACTTTTTTTTTTTTTTTGCTCTAAACTGGATAGTGAAGGCTTCCCGCCTCCCGTAAATTTGGAATCCTTCTGCACGGGAGAAGTCTCTTCACTCACTGATATCAGAGTGGGCTCATAGATGTTGATTTTTTTAAAGATTTTATTTATTTTTAGACAAAGGAGAAGGGAGGGAGAAAGAGAGAGAGAAACATCGATGTATGATTGCCGTTCACACACCCTCCACCTGGGGAACCCAGCCTGTAACCCAGGCATGTGCCCTGACTGGGAATTGAACCGCTGACCCTGTGGTTTGCATTTCGGAATTAAGTCCGCTGAGCCACACCGGCCAGGGCTGCTGCTTTTTTTTTTTTAAAGAAAGGGGAAGGGAGAGAAACGTCCATGTGTGGTTGCCTCCCTTGTGCCCCCTACTAGGGACCTGGCCCTCAACCCAGGCATGTGCCCTGACTGGGAACCGAACCGCTGACCCTGTGGTTTGCAGTCTGGCATTCAGTCCACTGAGCCACACTATACCTGAGCTCTAAGACGATGCTGTTTGTTGGCAAGTTGTTCCAACTTGGGCCGCTGGCAGCTTGGGTCACAGCCCAGTATGGGCGTGTGCTCCTTGTTTAGCCTCTCCTCGCGACCATCTGTCGGGGAATTTCTCCTGGTGGGTGAGTGCTTGATTATCTATTTAGTTATTTAACTTTATTTCTGGTCACTGTACAAGAAATTCACTGCAGGAGAGAGCGCCTGTGTGGCGTGTCCATGCTTCATCTCAGCCCGGAAGGTCTACCTCGCCCGGACCCTCTTCCCTGGTTCCCTGGCCCCAGGCCTGGGCGGGCGGGCGGCAAGGGTCCATGGGGTTGGGATGAGGGGATGGCGTGTGCCCTCTCCTCCTCCGGCCCGACAGCCAGGGCATGGAGGTCACGTACGAGCCGCCGAGCTGACTTCTGACCTTGCAATCCAGGGACACTGGGACGCAGAACACAGGCCTAGAGGCGCGCACGCTCCTCCGGCCGCCCACAAGGCTGATCCGCGGGTTTGTTCACAGAGCACGCGCCAGCCTGCAGGTTGCTCACGCACAGCGACATCAGTCTCTCCGGCAAGCGTAGGGCCCTAGGGAGCTGACGGGTGGAGTGGGGGCAGGTGCACTGCCAGGGGCCTCCTCGCGCCCCGCAGCCAGGCCCCCACCTCTCCAAACCGAGTCCTCGGCTCGCTGCACCCCATGAATCTCACTGGACCCACTCTGGGCTGCAAGATGTGTTTTATTTTGTAGAAATCAACCCAGCTTCTGCTACCGTGCCGCCTCCTCTGGGGCTGGAAGAAATCACCGTGGGCCCCTCCCTCCGGCGGGGGCAGGACCCAGGCGCCTTCGGGCCTCGGTCCCGGCCAACTGCGTGCTCGGCGGCCAGTCCGGGGCAGCGGGAGTACGACCCCACCCAGAGCTGATGCCCAGTCCCAGGACAGCCGCTCAAACGCGCCTGGTGCGCACGGGCGCCAGGCCTCCGGACGCCGTCCGCCGCCCCGATTCATTGGCTCCACGGAAAACTAGGACGACCCGCTCCGCGCGGCGTCTCTCTGGCTCCGATTGGCCAGTCTTGCGTTACGTAAAAATTACGGTGGTCTGCCTAGCAGGCGCTGATTGGCTCAGGTCTGTGAGGGCGGGTCCTGGAAGATCTGCGAAGAGGGTTGGAATCCCCGCGTTGCTCTTCGCAGGCCAGGCCCTGTAGTCTCGTCGCAGTGCCGGGCTTGAGGGCCACTGGTCTGGGGTCCTGCTCTGAGTCCCTTCCATCCTGGGGCCACGCAGATGGAGCCGACACCGAGCCTCGCAGCAGTCCGATCCCGTCCCGGGTTGGAGCCAGCTAGGCTCCCCGGGACCCGCTGCCCACAGACGGGAACCGGCTGAGACTGGCGTGGAGCCGTTTCCAGTGCGGACAGGTGGCGCAGACCCAGGGTTCGTGGACCGCGCTGGCCATGCCTGTGGACAGCAGGGTTCGTCTAGCTGCGGATTAGCAGAACTAGACAAATGGTCCTTAATTGCCAGACCTTTAAAAATCTGTCCTGTGGGCCTAGATGGTTAGTGGCTTGTGATGGCTTGACTCCAGCAGCTCACCGAGTGCAGGTCTCCTGGGCAGAGCACCGCCTGGGGCGCCCGGTGACTGGGGAGAGATCCTCAGAGCCTGCCGGGGACCTGCCCGCACAGTAGAGGATGTCTGCGGAGGGTGGGCTCTGCTTTATCACAGTAGTTAAACTTCCAGAAAGGAAAGAAACTGCTACCAGGCAGTGTGGCCTAAAGCAAGCTTCCTGGACAATGTCACCGTCAGCTGGAGTCGTGGTAACCGCTCTGAAGCACCCAGGGCAGCTCCTGCCTCAGGCCCTGGCATGGCTGTCCCTCGGCCTGGAATGTTCTTCCACAGGGCTCCCTCTGTTCACATCACCCGTGACAGCAGCCTCACCATCCTCTCTGTCCCCTTGTCCAGGTTGACATTTTCCATAGAAGAAATCTCCACTCTGCTTTTGCATTGGTTTATGGGACCTCAGTTTTCCTCAGTGCCTGGAACTGAGCTGGGCACGTGGTTCGGCTCAGTAAACGCTGGGTGGTGCTTTCCCTGGAGCCCTAGGGCCCCAGCACCTGAGGGGTCTGCCCACCCGTTGCTGAGGAGGCGCTGGCAAGGGTTTTGGCCACACCCAAGGCTCTTTGGACCAAGACGGGTCCAGCTGGGCTGAGTGGTGGGTGCCCGTGATGAGCAGCGGTACTGGGGATGGCCTGCAGGGCCCAAAGCACAGAGTTGGCTGCAAAGACTCTGTGAGTTTTGGGTCCAGACAAGGAGGGTGAACAGCTGCTTCCTTGGCACGTGAAAGGTGCACAGACAGCTCAGTGTCCTTGGAGCTGGGAGCCACCCCCCACCCCCACCACACCCCAGCTGGATGGGCAGGGAGATGCTTCCCTCGCACCCAGACCTCTCCCCACCTAGCATTTGGGGCTGTGGGAGGGGCTATGGCTGGCTCCCAGGGATCCCTTGGGGCACAGCTTCTGCACAGGGGTACCAGGGGCAAGGTGGGGACCAGTGTGGTTTTGCTTCTCGCTGAGACTGGATGGGCTTTGCTGGATGCAGCCAGCAGTGAGAAAAATCCCCTGGGACCCAGACTTCCCCTTCCTGGAGAAAGAACCCCAGTAGTGGAAGTCTAACACCCTTCTGGGGGACTCAAGTAGCTACAGCACTGTGGGGTGGGCTTCGGCACGGGAGGGACCTGGGCGGGGTCCAGAGGAGAAACAGTAGAGCTGTTCTCTGGCCAGTTTGGGGTCCCCTCACCGTAGGCAGGTCCCATAGTACCTCAACCACCTCAGCCCTAAAGGGCAGGCATTCCCCCTGGGGTAGGGGACCCAGAGTGGCAGTGGAGTACCAAGGCCTCCCAGAGTACACAGGAGAGGGGCACCTAACACAGGACAGACTGGAGGCAGTCCCCTCAGGGCAGTGCAGGAAGGCTGGGGCGTGGCCAACAGCTGGGACCCAGACCCCTAGGTCTGGAGTAACTGTGGGGAAGGAAAAGCCTGGGAAGGGTCTTGGAGATGGGGGAGTGTGGGGTGGAGCTCACTCTGGCTGGGGCTGCCTTAGTGGAGGGGAGTTGGGGTCAGGGTGGTGGAGAGACCCTGCTGCTGCCCTGGCGAGAGAGGCAGGTGCTTCCTCTCTGGCTTGCCGGGGGTGAGGACCCGCCCTGGCCTTCTGGGAGGAATCAGAACTCCAGAGAGAATGTCCACACGGTATGAAATCACTGTGTTGTTTATTGGCTGTGATTCCATCCGGAGAGAACACACACAGTGCCCCCGACATGCAGGAGGAGGCACAGGTGCAAGGACAGACAGACGGACGACATCCAAGGTCTATGCTAAGCTAGGCTGCCCTGGCGCCCCAAGCGCTGGGATCGGGATGCGGGGTTTCTGCCAGAGAACGCCCTGGCCACGCAGAGCTGGCCTTCGGAAGTGTGGACACGGGCATGTAAAAGACGGGGAAGCGGGAGGAGCCGGCGCGCAGGGCCCCGCAGGTGGTATTGCAGTCTGGTTGCTATGGCTTTTCTACAGCGATGTGGGGTGCACCCCGGCCCGCAGCGGGTGCACAGGAACTTCCCACGTGGATGTAAAGGGCCTGGGGCCAGGCCACTGGCTTTCTGTCCAGATAAACTCCCCGAATATATTAGACCTTTACCTGAGATTCAACACGTTGTGATGCAAATTAATCAAGGACGGGGGACAAAGCAGGGCTTGGGGCGGACCGGGCAGGGCCTGTGAGAGAGAACACCTGGCAGGCCCCTGCGAGGCCAGGCCGCAGCGCCCTGCAGAAGGGAGGGACAGGGACACACACTTCTGGCTGCCCAGCGCTCAGGGAAGCAGCTGGGCTCATCCTCCCCTGCACTGCTGAAGGGGTGGGTGTTAGGAGGTCGAGAGCCGGGCCTCCCCCAGAGCAGCCTCAGAGGGGATGGTGACGGCAGGGGGCGGGCAGGCTGGCTGGGCCCAGACTAAGGGGAGCTGACTTACTAGGGTGTGTACCACTCTGGCGGTGGGGGGACTTCCCCCCATTCATATTGCTTTGTTTCCCTTAGCTTAGAAAAGAGGCGTGGCATTCCGAAGAAGCAAAGCCTTCCGGAGGAGCAAGCCAAGGGGCAGGGAAGGACAGGACAGACAGACGGACGATGAACGCGATGGGGTTCAGACAGAGACGGGTGGGTAGCCAGCAGACAGGCCTCAGTGTGGGAGGAGGGGCTGGGGGGGTCCAGGCTGATCCGGACGGGGAGGGACTTACCACCCCTGCCCTGAGGCTGGGGCCCAGGTACCTGCCGCTGCCCTTCCCACCCACTCCTACCCCGCACGATGCCCCCTCCCCCCACTATGGCTGTGCTCCTGAGTTTGGGGCTGGACAAGCACGCGTCAAGCACTGAGGGGTGGCCGGTGGCCGGGCCTCAGACGCTGCTGGGTGGGCGGTGAAGGGCAGGAGCGATAAGGGTTCCAGGCTCTGGGGGAAGGGGAGGTCCAATCCTCCAGCTCCGCAGGAGCCCAGAGGGCTGGACCCAGGTCTCCGGCACAGACCACGGGGGCCTTGGGGGTCAGTGCCCATCCCACATGGCAGTGCGTGGCAGTGCGCGGAGGGGCAGGGGCGGGCGGAGGCTCCCGCGTGAGGGGCGTGGGGCGCAGGGACGGGGACTATGGCTTATATTGCACTGGGGCTGCACTCTGCTCCCTACCTCCCTCGGGGCCTCCACGGGTCTCGGGCAGGGGGCGGGCAAGGGCGGGGCGGGGCTTGGGCGCAGCGGGCATTACTTCTTGAACATGTCCTGCAGTGGCCCCGGCAGGTACTTGATGACCGTGTCCAGGATGCTCTCGTCCTCCGCCTCGGGCTCGTCGCCGCAGCCCGGTGGGATGGCCTTCTTGGGCCGCGTCAGGCTGCCCTCCGAGTTGGCCTCCATGGCGGCCTGGGCCTCGGCCTCTCGCTCTTCCTTCTTCTTGATGCCATACTGCAGGGACAGGGCTGGGTCAGGGGTCCCTGCAGGCCAGTGCTCGCAGGACCTGGGGCAGTGGCAGGGCCCTCGCTACAGGCCTGGGTGAGGGGCCCGAGGAGCAGCACCTGCAGCTAAGGGAGGCCCCAGCAGCAGCCATCAGGACCTGGGAAGGAAAGGGAAGTCCCTACCCAGGAGGGTGCCTGGAGGAGACCCTCACGGAGAATGCTGGAGCCTGGGCAGGAGGAGAACAGGTATAGGGGCATCTTCCTATTTGGGGGTGTGCAGGAATCCTGACCCCGGCCCTGTCCCCAGCGGTCCCTCCTTGAGGAAGCTGCACTGTCCTCAGTCTGGCCTGGGCTCGTTACAGGAGCAGCCAGAGCTGGGAGCAGCAGTGGAGAGAACCCACTGCTCCGTGGCTGGCTGGCCAGACCCTCGGTTCCAGTCTGGACTGCCACACTATCATGCCTGGCCAGGTTTCCCTTGACATAGCCATGACCCCAGCCCCTGGCAGACACCTCTGCACTTCATGAGCAGCTGGTGGAGGAACGTGCCCAGTGGTCACTCCAAGGTGGATGTGACCCTCAGCTCGTACAGCTGGCTTCCTGTGTGTCTGCCCTGAACCCTACCCAGGTCTCACTTTTGTAGTAGACTGAACGGTGTCCCCCAAAATCCATGTCACCGGGAGCCATGACCAGGCAGCTCAGTTGGTTAGAGCATCATCCCATACCTCTTGCTGCAGGTGCAATTCCTGGTCAGGGCACATACCTAGGCTGTGGGCCTGAACTCTGGGCCGGTGCATACAGGAGGCAACCTAAGGATGTTTCTGTCTCCCCCCACCCCCACTTCCTCTCTCTCTCAAATCAATAAACATGTCCTCAGGTGAGGATTAAAAAAACTCCTTAGCCCTGGTTGGTGTGATTCAGTGGACTGAGTACCGGACTTCGAACCGAAAGGTCGCTGGTTCGATTCCCAGTCAGGGCACATGCCTGAGTTGCAGCCGGGTCCCCAGTTGGGGGTGTACAAGAGCAGCTGATCAATGTATCTCTTGCACATCAATGTTCCTCTTCCTCTCTTTCTCCCTCTCTTCCCCTCTCTCTAAAAACATAAATAAAATCTTTTTAAAAAATCCCTAAAAAATAAAATAGAATGAACTCATCTCCTTGGAGCCTCAGAATGTGACTGTATTGGGAAATAAGGTCTTTACAGACGTCAGTAAGATAAGAACAAAAACGAGACAACCCTGGACCCTAAATCTGACGAGCGCGTCCATGAGACAACCCTAAATCTGACGAGCGCGTCCATGAGACACAGAGGAGGAAACCACGTGAAACCTGAGAGAGGTTGGGTCACAAGCCGAGGACACCAAGGGCTGCCAGCACCCCCGAAACCAGCAAACACAGGGGAGCTCTCTCTTTCGAGCTTCAGTGGGAGCACAGCCCTGGCCCCCAGGCCTCCGGAACCCAGAAGACGGGTTTTGAGAACAGTCAGGGCCCATCAGTGTCCCGGCCCCTAGGGGCGCTGTGGTCCGAGGCAAGCCAGGAGACCACAGAAGGACCTTCTGCCCTAGGACTGGTGGGAGCCTAGTAAGGTCAAGCTGGCCTTGTGGCTTTGGGGGTCTGGTTACCCACCAGGCTGGGGGTAAGGGTGCCCCTTGGTCAGGTCTGAGACTCCAGGTCCCATGGGGGAGCACACAGGAGCAGAAGCAGCAGTGAGGGTGAAGAGGTGACGACGGGGAGAGGGTGTGGGTGTCTGTGGTGGTCAGTAACCAGCAGGCTGCAGGACCCCCTGAGGGCACACAGGGGGCCATGGTGAGAGGGTGTTTCTGCCCAGGTGGAGGGCCCCCCACTGACTGCCCATCGCTCCTCACCAGCCCCTCCCCAAACCCCAGCTTTCCAGGACCCTCCCTGTGTTTCGGATTGGGGGCTGACTGTGCCCCACCCCTGTCCTCCCCTGAGGCTGCATGCCAGTGGCTTCGGGCATGGGGCAGGCAAGGGCCACCTTCAGCAGAGGTCCAGGAAGAGGAAACCATGCTCTTGGCCCAGCTGTGACCAGACCACAGCCAGGAGCACCCATAGGCCAGAAGGAGAGGGACAAGGGACAGACACATCTACACCTCCTCAGCAGGGTTCCTGAGCGGCCCGGAGCCCCCTCTGCTCTGTAACCTGAGAGGCAGTGAGGGCATCCAGGGCATGTCTGGAGCAGCAGGCACGCCGCCCAGCAGGTCCTCCCTACTCAGCACCCAGGGCAGGTCCATAGAAGGCGACGAGCTGGCCAGACACCAGGCATCCCACCTGGGGCTGGTGCAAGGAGCTTGGTGTGGTGCCCTTCCCTGGGTCGCAGAGCGGGCACAGCCTCACTGCCCAGAGCAGTGGCCCCAGGGCACCAGAGGGAGGGAGGAACACAAGGGCCAGGAGCCCTGTGGGGCAGAGCACTGCAGGGGTGGGAAGGGGCAGGAGGGTCTCCAGAAACAAGGGTAGAGCAGAGAGCTTCTGTCCCGAGGGAGGCGGGGAGCCCAGCAGCCGCCTCCTCCCCCAGGACAGACGTGAGCCAGGGCGGCCCAGGACGCTGTGCTGCCCAGAGCCTGCCCCTCACAGCGAAGGACAGTGTGCTCAGGGGACACGCAGTCCCGGTGGGAATGCAGGCGTGGCAGTGGGAGCACACGTGTCAGGCAGGAACGTGGTGCACGGTCGAGCAGAGGAACACCCTCCTGGGTCGGGGGTGCTCCCCTGTGGGGTCCAGGAAGGAGCCCCCGGCCCCCAGCCCAGTTGCTCTAGAGGCTCAAAAGCTTTCTGAGGTTAAGGCCATTCACTCTGTACTTGACCTGAGGGTCCTCGTTACTCTGTGGGCTGAGGCCACTGAGCTGTGGTCCACCCCGGAGCCTGGCTTGACCGGCTGAGAACCCGCTTGAGCTATCCACCAACAGCTGCTTACCAGAGACGCTGACCACCCAGACGCCCAGACATCAGCCTCAGAACAACACCACGTGGCTGGCAGGGAGCTCCAGGCGGCCAGTGCCCATGGGCAACGCAACACGAGCTCCTTAGT
>PVKM010024463.1:0-20514 GCA_004027735.1 Carollia perspicillata
CCGCAACCCCTGCACTTCCGCCTAGCAACTGGAGGCAGACACGTGCTCTGAGGGGAGCTTGGGGAATGGCCTCACCTCTCTCCACGGAATGATGGAGCAGGGGGTCACTCTTGGATCTTGCCCTCAGGGGCTGGAGGGGTCCCCAGGTTTCCACAGCACGCGGCTGGCTGGGGTCGGCAGCTGAAGTGGATGCACTTTCTCCTCCAGGTGCGTTGGGAATGTCCCCATCTGCGTAATTTTTTAAGAGGAGAAAGAAAATCGATTGCACTAGCCACAGCCCTCAGAATTTGGGGCAGGAAACACCTGTGAGGCCAAACCTGCGGGCTGAGGGCAGCACAGTTAGTAACATTTGCTTAGGCAGCTGGCCCAGGACGTTTGTATTTCCCAGCACCGCGGGAAGCGCGGCCTCTCCAAACTGGCACTCCAGGTCTAAAACAAACAAACAAAAACCTCCGAATCCAAGCTAAAATAAAGAAGCCTGCCAAAATATCGGTTTTTTCTAAAGGTGTTAGCATCTTCTCCAGGAAAGCATCCTGTCTACCTTCAGCATCGGAAAGCTCCCACCTACCTTACAGTTTCTGACCATTCTGGATGAGCTTGGTCGGGTGGGAGGTAGGACATGGGCAGCAAGGGTGGCTGTAAATCGAGTACAGGCAGGGATTGGGGGGTGAGGGGCCTGCAAGCTGGGCTGCGGCACTTCTGGAAAGCCGCATTCAAGAGCTAGTAGCCACTAAACAAAATCAGTAGAACCACTCTGGAATTGGAGGACTTCTGATCAAGAAAATAAAATCACATCAACTGTGAGCCTGAGTGTGGTCGGGGAAACTTTTTTAAGAAATGGGAGAAATGCAAACAAATTCGGGAAACAAAGCGCCACTGCCTAATTCCACATGAGACGGAAGGCGCACAGAACAGAAACACAACCCCAAATGATGCTGCTGAAAAATTACCTCCATCTAAAAGAGCTAAACACCGATCCATTATTTATGACCGCGTGCAATTTTGTCCCGGTGGGCAATTCTCTGGGCCATTTAAAACCTCTCCAAAGAGAGAGCTGTAACACTGTTACCTTAAATCGCAAAGAGAAATATAAACGGACTCTAGTATTTAATTCAGGTCTGGAAATCAGAAATCACTCCCTGTTAAGGTGACATGACCAGGACCCTAGGTTATAAACAACAGCGTAATCTCACAGCAAACCACCCTGTAACAAATGAAGTGCTTTCTTCTCTTCGAAAGAGCTCGTCTTAGTTTAACAGAAGTGAAAAAAATCTTCAGTTGGAACACACAAGAATGCCACCAAATTCAACTCTGTAAATCTATGTCACGGGTCCCAGAGAATAGTTTGGTTACTCACAAAAGATTCTAAGGATATTTGTATTTCTGTCTACACATTACCCTCCGTAAGCCCTAAAGTTGATAGTAGTTTTAGGGAAGGATACTGCTTGACTCATTTGCTCCAAAAATATCTGATCTCCAACAAAATACCACAAAATCATTATTTGATCATGTTCTAATTTTCGGAATCACAGGTTTTGGCAGAAAAATGGGTTTATTACCTTGAGTCACGGTCCTGCGGTCCTGCTCCATTGGGCTTGTGGCAGCTTCGGATCCTCCTGACATTTGGAATGAAGATGCCTGAATCACAGAAAAAAAAAAAAAAAGAGGAAAACTGGTTAAAATTCAACTCAAGCATCATCTGGGCTCAGTGAACCTGTGAAAAAGACCGGTGGTCCACACACAGGGCTGTGGTGCACGGGGCTCCCACTGCTCTCTGAGCCGAGCGCTGCGCTGCTCGTCCTGCCTGTGGTCGGCCAGAGAGAGACTGCGTGCGCCGTACCTGCGGCCGGTCCGTCTGGTTCACCACAGCTTCGTACGGAGGTGGCGGATCCAGAGGGCAGAATACTTCCACGCCCTTGATTCTGGCTCCATATATATGCGGCAGCGGGATAATATTGGGACCACCCATCCTAGGAAAAGTATGCTGGCATCAGGAAGCAAGTTCTCCAGAGAGACCAGGTGACCTTAGTGGCTCCAGCCTACTGGCCTTTGCCTGGAGATGGTTATCCTCAGGCAAGTAGCAACACATAGTATGCGATGCTATCATTCCTGCACAATCTACTAGGCAAAAAGTAAGCAGAAATTTCTAAGAGGAGGAAAGCAGCTTGCTGATCGCCAGGGGCAGGGGGGAAGGGAAGTGGGGAACAGGGAATGACCGATTAAAGACACACAGCTCCCTGGAGGAGGAGCTGAAAATGTTTTAGAACTAGATGGAAGCCAAGCCTGCACCACACTGTGCATTTACTAAGTGCCACTGAATTGTACAGTTTTCAAATGTTCCATTTCAGGTTATGTGAATTCCACCTCAATTAAAAAACAAACAAAACTAGAGACACAGGGAACCTCCATTATTTCTTAGTGCAGTACAGCTTCCTTGCCTGGGTTTCCCTGATGTTTGATTCATGGGAGCGACTTACTATTTGTTAAAAAGTATTTGAAAGAATAAAATTTTCAAATACAGTACACAGCGCACAGCTCAGAGACAAAGCAGCACACGGCAGGGGGGACCCCCTGGAGGGACAGATTCTTCCTGAAGGCAGTCCTTCAGCTCACACTGCCTGAGCGCGGGCTGCACACCAGGCGCCGTGGTTCCTGTCCTGTGGGTGAAGCGCCCTTGACAACAAAAGCAAAAACAAAAACAAACACGCTGCAAGATTTTCTGCCAGTGTCCACAGAAAACTACACACCCACACACGTGATCTAGGTAACAAAGACCCTAAATATTAAAACAATCATTTAAAAATACATAGAAGTTTATACCTTCTAACAAAACCCCCAGTTATAAAATAATTCCTGGGGATGTGATGGGCAGCACGGTGACTGTAGTTAATAATACGGTATTGTATTTGAAAGTTGCTGAGACAGTAGATCTTAAAAGTTCTCATCACAAGAAAAAAATTTTTTTTTACTGTGTTTGGTGACAGACATTAACTAGACCTATTTTGCTGGTCATTTGTAATACATACAGATGTCAAATCATTATGTTGTACACCTGAAATTGTATTCCATTTCAAATATATATCAATTTTTAAAAATATACAGAATGCCAAAAAACCTGTATTCAAGCCATGGAGTACTGGAGAATGAAAAAAAATTATAAAAGTAAAGTCTAATATCTGCTCTTAAAATGCAGAATGGACACGCACTAAAGGAGACTGATAAGGGGGCAGGCTCCAGAGCCAGTTCACGCAGGGCGCTGCTTTTCCGGAAAGGTGCCCTTTGCGTTTATGGCCATGTCCTGTTATCCCTGGTGCCTGTTTTCAAAAATGTAATTGACGGAGGAAAAGAAGTTGAAAAAGATGTGACGTTCTTTATTGCTGACAATAAAGCTTTATTGTCACATCTGGGATGTAGAAGAATGAGACTCTACAGCCTGAATTAAAAAAAACAAAACAAAACAAAGCTATCCCCCTTTTTCCTTTATCTTAATTCATAAGGAAGATTCTCATCCCCTGCTTGACCCAAAAGCAAAGGGGGAAGGTTACGTTTTGACAGCTACTGCAGGGATACGTGCAGGCTTGGTACAGAGCACACAGCAGACCTAAAGAGGGGCACCAGCATGAAGGGTCTCTCCCAGCGGTGGCGGGCAGGGGTCCTGGTAAAGTTATCAAAAGGGATATTACATGCTCCCCTCCTCGCAGGACTTGCCCACAGGTTTTTGGCCAACTCTCCATTTCAGCCAAAGCTGTTTAAGAACTACAAGCGCCAGGAGCGGCCAGGAACCCAGACCCTCTGGGACCAGACTGAAGGGCTCTCTTGACCAATGAATACGGTGACTCATTTACTCAGTGAGACCTAGGGCCTCTTCCTGTCCTCTCTAGAGGGCCAGCCTTCACTCCTCAATGAACATAAACCTCATGAGCCATCTTTCTAGCACTTGCAAACCCTGGATTCTTCCCCCTCAGCCAACTGTGCCAGCATTCACTGCTGTGCCCTGGCCTGGAGAGTCAGCACCCCCACCAGTCTGGCTGTCGGCTCTGGCGGTCTGTTTGTGTTCCCACCCTAGTGGCTCCCTACACAGTGTGTGCACAGGGGAAAAGGGCTTGCTTAGGGCCATTCTAGAGCCTCAACTGCAGAATCTCTCCAAGAAGGAAAACTGACAGAAAAGAGGGGATGAGGGGGTCTAAACTGACCACAGCATGAAATGGCTTCTGCAGTGGTTACTGAAATGGCCAGGAAAAGCCTATTTTCACGGAAGATGCCGCTAGACTTCACGCAGAAGGAATGTTCCGTTCCTATGAGGCAGCTTTCCCTTATTTATGTCCTTATTTACCTCTGGGGGTGAAAAAGGACCTGTTGTGGTAAATGCGTCTGCTATTGACTGGCAGGCCTGTCCCCGATCCCTTATGGGTTTCACCTGGAAGGTCTCCTGACTGTGGACGGCCCAGGCCTCCCCTCTAGAGACTCTGCTCTGGCTGCCTGCGGTGGGGCCCAGGTATCAGTAGGTTGTTAATGCCCCAGGTGACCCCAGTGCACAGCCAGAGCCCAGAACACTGCAGAAGGAAATGGATCGTGGTGGCTGAAATTATATCCGGTAAAGATGATCAGACTTTTATTAAGAATGACTGTCTTTAGCCCTGGCCATGTGGCTCAGTGGTTTAGAGCGCCATTCCCTGCACCAAAGGGCGGTGGGTTCAATGCCCAGTCAGGGCACACACCTGGGTTGCAGGGCACAACCAGTCGATGTCTGTCCATGTCTCTCTGTCTCTCTCCCCCTCTCCTTCCCTCCATCCCTCCCCCTTCCTCTCTCTCTAAAATCAATGGGAACGTGTCCTTGGCTGAGGCTTAAAAAAAAAAAAGGAATGACTGTCTTTAGAAAACTAAGGCAGAGGCAAGATTAAGGGCTGTTCCTTAAGAGTAAGAGACATGCCAAGAATATTTTAAACGGATTAATTAACAGTGATGGAGCACAGCAGAAACTTTTACTTTAAGAAAGATTTTTTACGTCTATTATTTTGTAACAATCCTCTCGGCAGCCATGTGACAATACAGAAGAATGAGGAAACTGAGGCTCAGAAATGGAAAGAGATCGCCCAAGGTCACCCTTTTAGGAGACTCCAGAGCCTGAGCTCTTTCACATCCATCCCAAAGTCTCCAGGAAGCCTCGCTGGTTCGTGGTCTGAGCACTGAGGGTGACCAGAAACTCAAATAGATCACGCAGAATATGTTCTGC
This sequence comes from Carollia perspicillata, assembly GCA_004027735.1. Classification (NCBI taxonomy): domain Eukaryota; kingdom Metazoa; phylum Chordata; class Mammalia; order Chiroptera; family Phyllostomidae; genus Carollia; species Carollia perspicillata. Next base: position 5,234 of record PVKM010024463.1, read on the forward strand.
TTGGATATTACAAATGTGCCTTGAGGACTCATCTGAGGGTGATGCAGCAACCAATGTGTCCTTGACCAGAGGAAGATCCTCCTCTGTGCACTGGAAAGGCTGTGCATGTCCTTTCACTGGCCACCTGGTGGTAGGGTTGCTGGCTGTGGAGGGGGAGAAAGTGGGGGTGCCCCACACACGAGCTGAGCACTGGGCCAACTGCTGGCACTGCCTGGCCCCACCTGCGTGTGGGTGTTGAAGCTCATTAGAAAAGGAAATGGGTGGCCTTTGTCTTCACCTTTAAGAAATGCCCAGGTCAACCTGGCTCCCACCCTCTCTTCTTTAATTTCCTATAGCAGGTAGCACCCCATGGTCTGAGCAGGTCCATATCCACAAAATAGTTTGGAGACTCTGCCCTTTTGAATGCCAGCTCAAGCCAATTTCTGAGACCGGGGAGCCCCTAGGGTAGTGGAGACAGGGTGTACAGCCCCTCTGTACCGACAAAGTGGCTCACAAAGCAGAGGGCTCATGTTTGGACAGAGGTCATGGCTGCAGTCAGGCTGCGGGTTACGACAGCAACCCGAGAAGCCCTTTCTCAAGCAGACAAATGCATGAAGTGGTTCTGTTTATAGATGTTAAGTAAATAAACCTCTTCTGAGAGGTCATAACACCATACAAGAAATGGGGAGCCTTCACTGTGTGAAAACACTTATCATAACTGGCTGTGGAAACTTAACAAAAAATTTCTTAACATTTTGCCTGCCTTACAAGAAAAAAATTACCACTTGGGATTAAACATCTAGTGTCTATAAAGTTGATTTATATAGAGAATCTAGCAAAGGAAGTCAAATTTAAAAACCTCTCTGAGAGCCCTGGCCAGATTGCTCAGTTGGTTGGAGCACTGTCCCATATACCAAAAGTTTGTGGGTTCAATTCCTGGTTAGGGCACATGCCTAGGTTGCAGGTTCGATCCCTGGTCAGGGCATGTACAGGAAGCAACTAATGGATGTTTCTCTCTCACCTCCATGTCTGTCTGTCTCTCTCTCTACCTCCTTCCTCTCTCTCTAAAATCAATAAAAACATATCACTGGGTGAGGATTAAATGGAAAAAGGTTTTCTTAAAATATCTCTGATAGAATATGTATATAAAGGTTAATAAACTTAGCCATTTTGAAAAAGAAAGTGGGCTTCCCTCTGACATTGGTGGAATTTCAGCAAATGAGACTGTTTGCCCATTGGAGATATGATCTAGGGCTCCAGGTATACAGTTTAGACAGAGCAGTGTCTTCTTTCTCACAAGAGTGTTTTGCTTTAACACCCTCCCCCATGTTCCTTCCGAAAGCTCTGAATAGTAATGCCCTTGATGAGAAGTTTGTCTGTCTTCTTCCAACCTGATCTGGCCACAGGCTTTCTCAGGACCCAGAGGGACAAATTCAGAGGTGCTCATAAATCCTCCAAGAGTGGAAATACCCACACTGCTGAACATGACTGTGGAGGAGCAGAGGAGAGGAAGGCAAGACAGAAGAGAAGGCTGGGGGGCTGGGCAGAGCACTCTCCAGGCCTCTGCTGGACAGCACAGTTCCCAAGCCCGCATGAGTCACTTTCCCTTTCTGCTGCTACAGGAAATGAAATCTGTCTGTTGCCTCCTCTTAGGTCAACCTAGTGCTCCCCCACAGCCTTAGAGAGCCAAGCCAAGGAGTTCTTCTTCAAGTGGGCATTTCTCCTCTGAATCACGAAACAGCAGGCATTTTATTGCTCTCATGTACCCTCTGCACACAGCCTGAGACTGGGCTATGGGTTTAGCAAATGTGCCCTAATGCGCACAAAGAATATGGGTTTTGTTGCTGTCTCTCCAGCCCCTGAAATTCTTGGCTCATTTCCTAAGAGAAGGAAACCAAAGAAGCCGTCCTGGGCCCTGAAGCTTCAAAGCTTCAGTGCACTGCTGCCTGACCAACGGGGGCGCCAAGCTGCTCCTCAGCCTTCCCCAGCCCCTCTGTCCAGCCAGCTGATGCCCCCTATGGCTTTGTGGGCATTCTTCCTTCCATCTATGTGGGTGGCCAGGTGGGGGGCCTGAGGTGGGGTTTAGGTATGTCTCGAAGGACAAGTCGGGAAGATAACCCAAGGAAAAACCACTAACAGCATCCGGTAGCAGCTCACACTGGCAACCTCTTTCGAAGCCACGTATGGCTTAAAAAATTGATTTCCACAAGCATAAAAAATTGATTTCCAAAAACACCATGCCTGGCTCCGAATTTGACAACTCTCCATGTGTACCTTAGGGAGTAAAAATTTTAAATTCCTGGCCCTCAAAATATCAAGCTAAAGACACTAGTCTTTCTGTAGAATTCAGAGGTTCTCTCCTGGAAGCTTAAATATAGCTTTGCTTATCCTCAAAATTCAACTTAAGCTCACCTTGTCCAGGAAGCCAACCCTGACCGGCTGACCCTTCCTTCAAGCTCTCTGCAGCCCACCCACCGTTCCAGGTTGGGTGGCTCTCCTCTGTACACTTAAATCCTCTCCTCTGAACACCACTTACTGTGATGGTAACACCACTCACTTTGAATGACCTAGACTGTGAGTTCCTTGATATGAGGAAGGGGGGCAGGGACACTGGACTCATCTCGAATCTCAATAACCCAACACAGTGACTAGTAAGCAGCAGAGACTTGATCAAATTGTTGGCTGAATGAATAAACTAAGTCATTCCTTAGAGAGATACGATTCTAGACCTTGGTAACAATCAGAGGAAGACATGGGGCATTTCATTCTACAGATAATAAATCCTGCGAGTTAAGAAACCGATGATCAACTTTTTAGCTAGAATTTGAAAATGATAATAAGCCTGGTGTCTATTTTTTCCAGACCAGAGAGAAGTAATTAATAATTCATCTTTTTTTAATGGCTGGAAAGAGTTTCATGATTTGGGGACCTGCTGATGGTGTTATAATGAACATCGATTTGGCTTAACTAAGTGCGTTTCCAGGGCAACAGCAGCTCTCAATCATGTCAAATTACAGCAGTTATCTCACTGGGTGTCAGTTTTCCTGGGAAGCTAATTGAAATTGAAAAAGTATATCTTTAGGTCAAGGTTTGACTTTTCTTTGGTTTCACGCAGTTAATCAGAGAGAGAGAGCACGCGTGCATGGCACAGAGAATTGGGGCTGTGGGGTACTTACGAACGATACCTCCGGTTCATCCGGGGTGTGCATGAGTAATATGTGGCGAAATAGGAAGGGGGAGGCACTGGTGGCACAAAGTCATCAGGGTCTGGGATGCGTCTGTGTTCATCCACTTCTTCGGCAGAAATCTGGGATTCATCCTAATGAAACAGCACCCCTGTTAGTCAACAGCCTGCCCCACAAAGGCTCAGGGAGAAAAGCAATGAACAGCACAGAAAGTCCCCTGGGCAGGTTCAGCAGAGACACGGTCACGGTGCCACCTTGCATGGACTTACACTGCAGGATCTCCTGGCTGCAAATATCTGGAGGTAGCGAAGGGCGGCTGCCACCAAGCAGACGGTAGTGGTCAGGGCATTCAAGGCACACAGAGCAAAGAGGACTTTCTAGAACAAGGCAACAAGGATGGCACTCAGTACATCAAAGGAGATGCCCAGAATGCAATATGAAAACAACTTTAAAATAATAATACTGTCCCAATAAGACAATTCTCACAAGAAAATGCATGTGAAGAACTTACATGGTAAGGGCCCCCCCCCCAAATGCTGGTGACTATCATGACTCATGCAACAGGGTGTACTTCTTAATTTAAAACATTTATCTTAGAAGCTTCCTGTCCCAGAAAGACCTGATACAGCAACAGTTCTTTTTGCAAGCATCAGAATACGGTCTGGAAACATTCCTCCCAGGAAAGCAGTGAGTTTCTCTTCTGAAGTCGGCGTCCCCAGTGACATCCTCCCCCTCCCACAGCCTTGCATCAGGGCAGCTTGCTGCTTCATTCGTGGCCACTGATTCTATTTCAGGAGCTTTTGGCAGAGCTGCCCAGAGCACCCAACTAGGACAACGGAGGGGGCGGGCTACCCCAGTGTAAACAGGGCTTCTCTCCTCTAAACACACATCTCAAAATAGTAGCAAAGGCAATTCCAAAAGTTTCTGTTGCCACAGTCCTGGCTCCTTCGTGGGGCTTTCCCCAAGCAAAGTCCTGGCGCAGAACATTTGGGGGTGATTCAACAACCAAAGATCCCCAAGCGAAATAAAGAAAGCCATTTTTACGTCCTTCATAAACCAAAGAGCTGGCAGCTTCTCTCTCTGCTTAGAGATTCCTCCTCCCCACAAAAAGTCAACCCCGAAGATCTAACTAAAGAAAGCCATCATGAGCTTTTGGATAGTGGTAGACTATCCAAAAGCTAATACCTCACAGTTCACCAACTGATCTTGTCACTTACTGGGCTAATGGTCCTTAACTCAGAACATAGTTTTTAGCCAATCCCCTAATAAAGGTTAATTTTGTATTTCTCTTCAAATAGGATCATTTGTTTTTTTATCCCTTTTGTTTATTATAGTTGCTGCCTATTAAACAAGAGGTAAAGTGCTTGAATTTCTCCTATATTTCCTGGCCAATATCCCTCCAAAGTCTGTGTCCCAGAACCGTAGCACTCAACAGCCCACGAGATTCATTTATACTAACACAGGAGCATCAGAACAATGACAGATGAGTATGCAATTTCAAGGTTTTGCTAAAAGCTACATCATATATGTATATACAAACGTGCATATATACATGTACATGCATATGTATTTACATGTTTTACTATTTTATGATTCTTGAACACAAAGAAAGTCATCCCATAATTTAAAAGGCATACAATAATATGTGATTCTTTCTGTGTTCAATTTTGTCTCTGAGTCACTGATGAGGGGTTGTTCACGTCTGTTTTCAGCAGCGTAACTGTTTGATGGAGGTAACAGTAAGAATATTGCAAGTAACTTTGTTTTCTCTGGGGATCTAGGGCATATTTATTGCTGGGGGATGGAATCCACTCGAGGTACCTTAAGTAGAAGGTGAACCGCACTACAAGGCTGAACTGGGAAGAGTTTCAAGGCATTTTCTTTGTCTGTGCATTTGGCTGGTTGAAATTCTTCACAACAGAAGCAAATCTTGCCTTCACCTAAATCCACCTTAAGGGGGAAAAGGCAGAACAATCATTTAATTATTAAGAAAAATACACAGGCTACACCATGGAACACCAATCCTACAGAATTAAATATGGTTTTAGTGTCAGACAGTGTCTGTATCAGTCAGGATACGCTTGGCTATGCTGTGGTAACAACCAGGCCCCAATTTCCAGGGGCTTAACCAAACAAGGTTATTTCTTGAACATACTACATGTCCATTTAGGTCAGCAGGGGCCTCTGTTCATCATATTCACCTAGAGACCCCGGTTGATGGAACACCCACCATCTCAGGATTGATCATCACTATGCCAGGGAAATGGAAGACATGGGATGAATTGCACAAGGGCACTTAAAGTAGGGTTGCCAGGTAAAATATAAGACACCCAGTTAAATTTGAATTTAGATGACTAACAGATCATTTTTTTTGTATAAGTATGACCCATATATTCCATGAGACATGTTTATAGTAAAAACTATGAGCTGTCTTTTTGGCATTCAAACTTAATTCATCGGTTTTTATTTGGCAGATCTGGTAACCCTAGCTTAAATATTCCTCTTGGAAACAACTCTCAACACTTTACCTCCCGAAAGACTGCCAAAGCAAATCATGCGGCCCCACCGAACTCCAAGAGGGCAAGGAAGTTCAGTCTACCATATGTCTGTAAGAAGCAGATGGTATTATTTTGGTGACAGTAGCCCTAAACCACGTACCCTTAAACAGATCTCTTAGTTCACATCATCCATGCTTTCTTTATTTGAAGTTATAATGTCACTGATCAGTAATTTCATATATATTTTAGCGAGAGGCTTTGCAAACCTTGTCCAAGCTTCTCTTGAGTCATGTTGTGAAAACATATGCCACCTGCCCGTGGCTCACAAGACCTATAACTTGAGGGCAGAGGTCTGTTCTCACTTGCCCTGCTGCTTAGGCTGTTGAAGTTGACTATGCTACTCTGGCTAAAAAGAAAGGCCGCACCTCTCACACTTACTAAAGCAATTGGCTTTGACCTCCCGTGTTACCGTGGATTTGGGGTGACCCAGGTGGGTGGAGAGGGAAAGTAGAAAGGAGAGCACCTCTTACCCCGAAAGACTTCATTTGTCAAATAGCCTCCCTAATGAAAAGCAACTATGACATGGCCCCACTGATTAAAAATTATGTGTTTTATGCATTAAAAATGGCAAGAAAAGGTCATCAAGTAGGTAATTCTGCTATCCCAGAAGAGTTAAGATTTCAAACGATTTAAAAAATTCTATCCTATACTTTTATGGCTTGTCTAAATTTTTACAATTGTATAATCAGAGACAAGTACAGATTTGGTTTTGTGGCAAGGAAAAATTTTAAATTACAAATACATTTAACAGTTTAAACAAATATTCATGCCTTGACATCCTCCCCTCCCCACTCCAAGGCAATTGAGAATCTCTGGATGTGGGACCCAAGTTTGGATATTTTTAAAAATGTTCTCCCCAGGTTATTCTAATGGGTAGCCAGGGCACAGAACCACAGAATTTCTCATAAAAGTCAACTATACTCTTAACCCCTGCAATCCGGTTCCGGTTTTCTCCAGAGCTACCAGTGTCCAGCCACTAAGCTAATTTCTCACCATTGCCCTCCCAATGTGGTTTCTACCCACTCCCTTTATTTATTCATTATTCAAGGTCCTTCTTAAATGCCTATATTCCAGGTAGCCTTCCCCATCTTCCCATGGACACAAGCCCTTCTTCTGCATCCCCTAGAACTGTTGTCTCACTGATAGCTGAATGCGGTCTACCCTGTTCTGTAACTGGACATTTATTCATTCCCTCTATGAACACTGATCAAGCATCTGCCATGTGTATACCTACTCCTCTCGCTACTGATAAAATTCTAGGTCAGATGTGCTGCCTGACTTTTCTTTCTATTCTCTGCAGCCTTTAGCATGGTGTCCTGCTGATAACAGATGCTACAATTTTGCCCAATTGTCTTTCCATATATTGTGACTTTTTGCTTCCAGCTTGTGTGTATTCTCTTTGCTCCTTCTAATTTGCTGTGCAATTAGTAATCAGAAATCCAAACTTTCTTCAAAATTTTTTTTTCTGGGAACTCTTCTGTATATACAGGAGGCTACTGAAATCTCCCAAGATAATAGAGAACCAAGGAAATTCCCACCTGGAAGAAGAGAGAAGACAGGTGTATGAATATCTTTAACCCAAAAAAGAAAAGGATAAATGCCTGAGAGGTGTGCACCTAGGACATTGTGGAAGATTATCTTGTGAGGGGACCACGGATTATTTCCTGAAGGAGATGACCTTTGAGGCTTTAAAAGACTGATGACGACCGATGGATGAACAGGGAAGTGAGGCAGAGGGAATTTGGCGGGGGTGGGGAGGCAGAGAGATAGCATTGTTAGAAATAAGAAAGTAGGGCAGGAGCCTGGGTAATGAGCCGCAGGCCCTGGCTCAATTACGGGGAGTGTGGGCTGCTGCAGGAGCAGGCGGGATGAGGGTGAGGCACGGAGGGCCCTCCAAACCAGAAAGGGCTGCGAGTCTGGGGCCCCTTCACTTACGGTTATTAAAGCATTAAATGACAAGAATCCAAAGGGTTGTTGAAGAAGGAGCAGCAGTTTTTTAGTGAGTGTCTAAAGAGCTGTCCTGCTTGGGAAGGTCGTGAGTTTCCTTCCCTGCAGGGGTCTAGCACAGCCTTTGCAGAGATGTGGCAGCCTGCTTCCAGCATCCGGCTGGTTTCCAAGGGTGAGACCGCCTTGACGCCAAGTTCCAAACTGGTGACGTCTGATGCAACATCTAAAAAGTCTTTTTCTTTAATTAACTTATTTATTTACTTATTTATTTATTATTTCGCTTTTGCTTTGTGTCACAGGGAAATACTTGTTACTACAAAGTCCTTTTAAAAAGTTCAGAGATATTGAGCAATTTCACTTCTGGGTATATACCCCAAAGAATTGAAAGCAGGTTCTCACATAGATATATGTAGACCTTTTCTCATAGCAGTATTATTCGCAATAGCCAAAAGGAGGAAGCAACCCAATCATCCATGGATGAATGAGTGGATAAACCACCTGTGCTATATATATATACAGTGGAATATTATTCAGCCTTTAAAAGGAAGAAGGGAATTCTGACACATAATACAATATGGATAAACTTTAAGGACATTATACCAAGTGAAATAAGCCAGTAAAAAAAAATACTGTATGATTCCACTTATATGAAGTACCTAGAGTGGTTAAAGTCACAGAAAGTAGATGGTGGTTGTTAGGGTTTGTTGTGAGGGGAAAGGGGAGTTATTGTTTAGTATGTACGGAGTTTCAGTTTTGCAAGATGGAAAGAGTTCTGGAGATTGGTTGCCAAATAATGTAAATGTACTTAACACTACTGAATGGTTAGGGTGGTCAATTTTATGTTATGTGTATTTTACCACAATTAAAACTTAGAAAACAATTCAGAGATGGTACACGTCTCCAATTCTGAAATCCAAAAAGTTTCTGTTACTGCTGCTGTCCCAGATTGCACGGGGGTGCTACAGAATAAATATGTCACATGTATCTTCTTAAACTTGGAAAAACTCTGAAATCTGGCCACCAAAATTTATGGATAAAGGACTGCTGACCTGCAGTCTCAGAACACCCATTTTTCTTCTTTCGATAAGACAAGACAGATATTGATAATGGATGGCTAATCTGCCAATTAACTAACTAATGATGCACTATATTACTGTGGTTTGGGGTCCTGCTGCCTGGCCCCTGTCCTGAAAAAAATGACTGACAACCAGAGGAAAATAATTAGCAGGCAGCTTCCTTTCCAATTTCAGGTCTCACTTTAGGATGCTGCCTGGTGCTGGATGTTGCCAGCCAATCACTGGCATCCAAAGTAAACCACATAGGCGAGTGGGCCTGATGCATGTGGTGTTTTAGCACTGCTTACCAAATCACACCTGGGCACGCTGGACACGAACTGGGCCCCTTGGCAGCCCAGGATAAATCCAGCTAAATTTAAGAGGACACACACCACAGAGAGCAGCACAAAGAGGTTTACCTGAAATGGAAAGAAAATGGGCAGTTAGAAAAATGACAGCTAAATTCAGAGAGTTTTATCTGAATAAAACTAACTCACATTCTTTTCCTAGAGGAAACTTTTTTTTTTAAAAGTCAGAACCATGTTCTTAGTATCTAAACTTTTCCCCACTACTTTTTAGAATTTTAAAAATGTACTCAGGAATGCCATTAACCTTCAAGTCTTCTCCATCATTTCAGGTCCCCCCTTCTTTTTTGGTAGGTGAGGGAGTTTTGATCCCTATCTTTTTTCTTTTCTTTTCTTTTTTTTTTGCTGCAGACATCAGTAGTTTATTGTTTGTTTAGTCCAAACACATTCAAAATGGAAACTGAAAGAATACTTTCCACCTGAAACAATTAAACTAGATTCTACTAGCATATAATGCTTAACACATTACAGCAATAAAGATGGTAATCCGTTGTCTCCTATACCTACTAAAGCCAAGATGGCAAAGCCAATTTGGTTGCAATAGTGTCATAAGGATAGAATATTACCATCCAAAAAACCCCCCCCAAAACAAACAAACAAAAAAACCAAAACCAAAAACAAAAACCCAGCAAATAACAGTAAGGGTAGATGAATATTTTTACTCTGTTTCACTGAAAAGGGGACAAAATGTTAAAAGTCCACAGTACGGCAGGTGAACAATCACCATGTAAACTATCTTTTTTCTATACACTACGTTAAGCCATGGCTATTTTCTCCTTGAGCCATTATTTTTTCTGAGGCTTGCAAAATTAATGGTAAGTAGACAAATGGAGAATTCTAGAATATAAATGGAACTCAGGGAACTCAAGGAGCTCAGAGCCATTCCTAACTAGAAATTCTAGTACATAGGTGAAAGTAAAGATGAGCCTTTTTTCAGTTCTGCAGGAGACAAGCTGAGCCTCTACTGATAAGACTGGAATTTCCTCTATTGCCCCTCAAACCCTGCATCCAATCACTGGCCAGACAGAGCGACGCCAGTAACCTCCAGGTACTGATTTATCTACAGCAATATCAGATGCCCTGAGAAGAAAACATAGTTACAATCCTTATGGCCACCGGCACACCACTAATCTTCGTAACTAAAGCTTAGCATCATCAGCTATAGAATGGGTAAGAGTTCACTACCCAACACTAGACCCCAAATTTCATTATTAACATCTTAAATCCAGCTCATCAAATGACACCATTAGAAAATCAGTAGGCAAGCCCCAGACTGGAAGAAAATGTCATGCAGATGTTGACCAAAGAACCTTTTCCACAACAGACAAATAACTCTTCACCTCAATAATAAAAAGGCAACCCAAATTTTAAAAGGGGCAAAAGACTGGAACATATACTTGACAAAAAAAGATACAGGAATGGCAAATAAGCACATAAAAAAGTATAACATCATTAATAACCATGAATGAAAATTAAGACAACAAAGAGATATCACTTCACACCAACAAGAATGGTTGAAAGTAGAAAGACCGGCGATAGAGCCGGTGAGAAGGAGGAGCACAAGGAACTCGGGCGTCACTTGTCCCGGTATAAAATGGTACCACCACTTCAGAAAACTGTTTTCAGTTTCTTAATACTTAAATATAAATCTCCCATGCAGAAGAATTCCAAATAATTTATAGAGATAATCTACCCTCAACTCCCTGCACTGCGAATGCGGGATGCACAAGGTGAGTTCCTTCCAAAGAACGCAGCATGAAAGGAACAAGGGGGAGTAACTTCCCAGAGGGAGAAGCTGACAAGCACAGCATCAGCCCAGTGAGCAAGGGTAACACTGCTAGTAAGACAGGCTGATGGCAGGCACCCTTGATATAAGATGATGAAAATAGCATGTTACCTCTGTGGTCTTCCTCCCCAACCCCCATCATAACCTCGGTCTATTCATGAGAAAAACAGCAGGCAATCTAAATTGAGGTACCTTCTACAAATGCCTGACCAGTACTCCTCAAAACAGGCGAGAACATCAGGAAAAACAAGGAAAGTCTAAGAAACTGTCACAGCCGGGAAGAGCCTAGGCAGACATGACCACTAAATGTAATATGTCCTGGGTGGGATCCTGGACAGAGAAAGGACATGAGGCATAAACTAAGGAAACTTAAAGAGTGTGCATTTTAGTTGATAATAATGTATCAATATTGGTTCATCAATTGTGACCAATGCACCATACTAATGTAAGACAACAATATTAGGGGAAACTGGGTATGAGGTGTATAGGGCCTCTCAGCACTATCTTTTCAGTATTTCTGTAAGTCTAAAACTCACCCAAAATAAAATTTTGATTAAAACAAATTCGGAATATACACCCACCATATGACCTACAATTCCACTCCTACACATAGACCCAGAGAAATAAGTGCAATTGCCCACAAAAAGACTTAGGCAAGCTACTGACAGGAGCTTTATTCATATTAGACCAGAAGGTAAAAAGAACTCAAATATCCAACAACAGGAGAATAAACAAAGTGTGGTATTTTCACACAGTGGAATGCTTCCAGCAACAAAAAGGGACAAAGCACTGATGTATGGTGAAAACATGACATTCAGAGACATTATGTTGAGTAAAACAAGCCAAATATTGTATGATTCCACTTACACGGTGTTCAAGAACAGACAAAATACAGTAATTATGGTGATAGAAGTAATGAGAGCGGTTGCCTGTCTTTTAAAGAAAGTTTTGGAGTGAAGGGGTAGACTGGGGAGAGAAAGGAGAATTTTCTGGAGTGATAAAAATGTTCTATATCATTCTTTTGTTCATTTTCTACAAGGGAGTGTGTGTGCACACATGAACATACCATATGTTTTTGTGTGCACACACACATGCTTTTAACGTAAGAAAGAGAATCCTGAGTCTGGCTGTGAGAGCAGCGGGGTGAGATCACACAGTGAATACACTACTTCTGAAATGTCACAACAACAAACAAGCTGAGAGAATGCGCCAGGATTCACTGCCTGGGAGGTGTGGCTTCTCTCCAGCGCTGGAGGGGCTGCCGATGAGGAGTCAGGGTCAAACCACCAGAATGCCACCCCTGCAAGTCCCAGATGAGCACCTGAGCTGCATGTGCTGTTCCTCGGATTTATTCCTGAACATGGCTTTATTATTATTACATTATTCTTATTACTATCTGGCCAAACTTACTGGCCAAATGGTTGCCCCAATAACTCTTGTGTAGACTACTGGGCATATATCAGACATAGGGGTGATTAGGATACTGAGCATATCTCTTTCGGAGGCTGGATCAGGTTCAAGGGCACAAAACACTGGAGTTATGAGGGACCCACTTAGGATTTACAGGGACATTCAAAATAAGCCCCTTTGGCTTTAACTTGGTTATGATGGTTAACTTTCAAGACGCAAATTCCCATCCCAACCATGACCAGATAGCGTCCCCTCAGACAGAAGACGGTGAAACATCAGCTACCGATGAAGAACATCACAGCCACAAACCCCACTCAGCCATATTTGGAAAGGGGAAGAATTTCTTACATTTCTCACACTGTCATCATTCTTGTCTTTACAAAGTCATTGCAGAGATCTGAGTGTCTTTTTGTGGAAAGCATCTGAACTTAAAATCAGGAGACCTGGTTCACAATCAGGCTTTCCCATTCGTTTGTCATGATATCTTAGGCAGCCTCTTTGAGACTCACTTTTCTCATCTGTTAAATGGGTCTGTCTTCCAGCCTACCTCACAAAATTATTGAATCACACAAAATTATGCATATGAAAATCCTTTGTAAATTTCAAAATGCTCTGCAAGCAGTTTTATCAGTGTTAATACTAGGCATTTTCTATTTTGAGGAGTAGCTTTGTTATTACAAAGTAAACTTCACAAAATGAATATCACTAAGTCCAATACTTACATTTTGCTCTTATGTTTGTGACACAGCTGAGTTATGGCAGCTGGAAAGGTACTATGTTATGAGAATAATCTGACCCTGGCTGGGTGGCTCAGCTGGTTGGAGCATCATGCCATATACCAAAAGGTTGTGGGTTCAATTCCCAGTCAGGGCACATGCCTAGGCGGTAGGTTCCATCTCCTATGGGAGGCAACCGATTGAAATCTGTCTGTCTGTCTGTCTGTCTCTCTCTCTCTCTCTCAAATCAATAAGCATATCCTCATATGAAGATTAAAAAAAATAACCTGTGGGTACACTGTTTCTAAAACTTCTCCAAAAAGAATTCTTTCTGCAGCCTGCTTGTCTTAGAAACTCACTCCGTGCTAACCTTTGAGACTAGCGTGCGGGGCATCTCCTGTTTGCCCCTCTGGATCCTGTCTCCACTCGCCACCACCCTGCTCCTTTCCCAGAGAGGCTGACCTGTGAAGACAGTGCCAGTGGGGCTCCTTTGCCCTCCAGTCTCTGGTTAAGTTCACCAGTGGGGAGCCCTGACAGAAGATCTGAGGGAGGAAGGAGGGTGAGGTTCATGTAAATACAGTGGTCCCTCGCCTATCGCAGGAGTTACATTGCAGAGACCCCCGCTATAAGTGAAAATTCGCGAAGTAGCAGCGTTATATTTATTTTACTATTTATATATATTTTAAGGCTTTATAAACCCTTCCCACACTCCTATAAACCTTTCCCACTCTCTTATGAACCTTTCCCACACTCTTATAAACACTTCATAGGCTCTTAAACACTTTCTACACTCTTAAACCTACGTAATTTTAACAACATGTAAAATTCTATACGGGTGCTCACCAGTGAAGTATACAGTCATCCCTCGCTACATCACAGCTCACGCATTGCAGCTCCACTGTATTGCGGGTAAACCTGCAGTAAGTGAACCGCGATATAGCAAGGGACAACTGTATTTCCTTGGTTCCCTGTGTGCAGCCTCAGGCCAGCTGTGCCCCTCAGTGGAAAGCCACAGGTCCCTCTCAAGGGGCCCTCTGTTCACGCTCGCAACTTCCAGATTGTCCCACTGCATCCTCTTCTCAAGGCAGGCCTGGGGGCAGCCACAGCCTCACCACACCCTACACCCTGCACATACCTTTGCGAACAGACCCTTTATTAACCTCTTGTCAAGTTGTAATTTTATTGGGTCATCTGTGTCCTGCTGGGACCATCGCTGATTCAACTTCTCCACAAAATTTCTCTTTATATTTAACCTAAATTTCTTCCTGCTCTTTGAGCTTAGTTCCTATTGCTCTCACTTAAAATTTATCATCACGTGCCCACTGAAGTGAAGACCATGCATTACAGTTCCTGAATTCTACTGAAGCCAATTCACCACTGAGGCTTATCATGAGAAGGAGAGGAAGAGAGGGAGGGAGAGAGAAAGGCCCAGAGGTGATGGAGAAATGTCCTTCTAGAAGTTGTATTTTAGACATGGAAGACAGTGGGACCTGAAAGGCGGAACGCTTGCTCCCAATGCACCCTATGGATTTTAAGGGTCAGATGCAAAATCTATCAGTTTAAAGGTGAGATGCATAATCCAAGATCCAGAGAGCTGGTCCTCTTACAAGCACTGGCAACATCAATTAGCCTTTCATGTTTCTGATTTTATTGTTACTAACTTGCATTATGAGTATTTTATGATATTTATATTGAATATATCAGGTAGTTTGATGCAAAATGAGTTGTTTTTCAAGTCAGTATTTGGAATTGACCTCAACTCTGATCTTTTGCAACTGTGCCTTTAGTTCATTCCAGATCTCAATTAAATGACCCAATAAGAGAATATTTGGGGAACCTAAGACTATCAGGAAGAAACATCACCTTCAATTTATCTATTCCTGTCTGCTAAAGGTCCCTCATAATCCCCATCACATAACAGCATTAAATAATTATGTGTGTAACAGCTTGGAATTATTCAATGTCTTTTTTGATACAAGATTTCATTCTCTAAATAGGTTGACCTTTCCCTACTGCCGAAGACTTTTATTTTGCTTCTCACTTCCCTGCTGCTCCAAGCTCAAGATGCAACTGAAACTCAACTATGCATAAAGAAACTGTCCCAGTAACTGTGTAAAGATAATGTAGTTTAAAATGAATAGGTTTGAAACGGTGAGTTGCACATAAGCATTTAGTCCTACTAATTCCTGGGTGGGGGAGTGGTGGGGTGGGCATTAAAGTGGCAGTAAAGAAAATTAATGCAAAAATCCATAAATACAGAGAGAATGGGAAAACAGCAAT
>PVKM010024464.1:0-20520 GCA_004027735.1 Carollia perspicillata
TTTCACTACACGCGAAGAGGTATAGTGTTATTTGAAAGTAGACTTAGGTTAGGTAAAATTGTGTTTTGTAAACTCTAGGACAACCACTGGAAAGGTTAAACAAAGAAGTGTGGTAAGAGAGAGTATTAAATGAATCATACAAAACATGTATGAATTAAAACCAGAGAAGGCAGGAAAAGAAAGGAAAATCAAGCATGTATAGCACTTACTACCTGTCAGACACTGTTCGGACCCTTTTATAAATATTAACTCTTTTGCTATTCATTGCAACACTGTGAGGCAAGTAGTGTCATTATGCTTTTTTTCTCCCCAAAGAGAAAACTAAAGCACCAAGAGGTTAAATATTTTTCCCAAATCACACAGCCAGTAAATGGAGCTGGGATTCATACCCCAGGCAATCCCCACTCTTAAGTCTTATACTTAAGGGCCTTACAAACACTAGAGCCAGAATTTGCAGTCAGATCTCTCTGCGCCTTTATCTGCTACGTCAGGGTTGAACCCTGCTACCTCCATCTGAGAATCCTTTCATCTTCAGGCAGCTCTGCACTTTTACTTTCCAATATTTTTATGTTACTTACATGTTACATGCTCACTGTAAAGTATAGAAACGTGTAGAAAGAATATAAAAATAATATTATTATCCAGAATAAATCACCATTAACATTTTAGTAAGCTTTCAGTACACATTCATGCATGTGTGCAAATATGTAGGTAAAGTTGCATTAATAAAATATTATGTATACTGTTTTTGTTATAAATACAATTTCTTCCAATCTTTTAATTCATTGTCTGTGCTTACTCTCCTCAGCCTCTCTCTACCCCCCTGCCCCAAATTGGGAAATCATTTTTAATATAAATATATATTTACATTTACAGGGATTTTGCCATTTGTTTTACAAAGGTGGAATCATTTGATTCATGTCTCTGGGCCTTGTTTTTCACTTAACAGTATATCATGGAAATTCCTTAAATAGCCTGCTGGAGGCATACCTCGCTCGTTCTAACGGTTGTTTGGTACCCCAAAGTATGGGTGGGCCAGAGTGAATTCCATAATTCCCTTAATCAGAGGGGTCTTCTTTGTGGTGTTTGGTTTTTGGCTTCTACAAAATGCTGTAATAAAAACTTTACACAAAACTTCCTGTTAAACAGAGATTTAACCTCTGTGTCCTCGCCGAATCCACACAAACCATAGTACGTGGCTTGATTAAAAGGTGTCAACCCACAAGGACAAACAGAAAAGGAGAGGGGACACCAGCAACAAAGTGGACAAACGACATCTACCTCAGCAGACGTCAGAGGGTGACAGAAGGCCATAATACAGTCCTGTATACACGACGTAACCCCCAGACGCTCAGGGCCAGAAGGTCACTGGGCTGCTCTGCAGCGATAATGGGAGCCCGAAGGTCGTGGCTAGAATACTTTCACGACTCCAAAGGAGGATATTTCCAACCTAAAATTTCCTACTCAGACTACCAATTAAATGTGAGGGTAGAATAATGACATTTTCCAATTATCAAATATGTCAAAAATTCTTTGCATTTATTCTCTGGAGGCTGTGGGAGGATGTGCTATATACCAAATGAGGGAGAAACACTTCCTAAAAAAGATGACATTCTTGACCGCCTCCTTCCACTCCACCTCACTACTGCCCCAGCTCCCACTTCCACCAGGTCCAACTGAGTATTCAGTTGGCCAAAAAGTCCATATAGCTGTTTCTGTAAAGTGAAAAACACATTTTTCATTTTCACCAATAACTTTAATGATTTGGATATTTCGAATATGTTGGCTATCTCCCACATGGCATAACATTGATTATTCTCAATTAATGTCTCTATTTGGTCACTGTCAACTTCAAATGGTCTACCTGACCATGAAGCATCGTCCAGGAAGAAATCTGCCCGAAATTTTGTAAATCACTTTTGACACATTCAATCAGTCATGGCCTCTTCTCCATACACTGCACAAATCTCTTTTTGTGTTTCAGTTGCATTTTTACCTTTCTTGAAATAATGAAGCATATAATATGCCAAAAAATGTTGCTTATTTTTTCTGTCTTCAATATTAAAATGGCTACACAAAAATTCACCAATTTTGATAAGTTTTCAAAAAATGCACGCTGATATGATAGCTTTCACAATACAGTCTAACAAAATTGTTTTGAATGAAGTTAAAGACAACTAAGTGCCACTAGAGCTACCTTACAGGAAAAAAACAAATGAACTTTTTGGCCAACCCAATATATCTGCAAACTAAGATCCCATTGGATTTTGGTAGCCACACCATATTCCCTCCACTAGCTTTCAACCAAGGTCCTCAGATCTTTTGCGCACCTGCTACTGTGAAACCGTACGGCCCCCACAACACGTGCACACCAGGTATCTGCACTTAATTATCCCAAGCCTGGAGATTTCTATCAGTAAGTTCCCTGGAAAGTACTGGAAGCCCTGGCTGTTTTTATCTCAGTGCTTATTTTATCTGCCATCTTCTATCTATTACTGTTAAAATCCATCTGGTTAGATCTGCCCCATTTCTCAGCTTGTCATGATCTCTCTGGATCCTCATTCTATCACCCACCACATTTACGATCCTTTCCAGACTCCTGTCATCCACAAATTAAATCAATGTGCCCTCTAAACTTTTAGTACAGGCATGGATTCAAATGCCAAACAAGCCAGGGCTGCATTGCTCAGGAGTTCATCAATCATTGCCAACAGCTCTTCTGTCTGTTATGAATTTCCCTAACTCTCATGTGAGATGCTCCTGGCGAGAGAACCGGATCTGCACACAAAACATAATATACTGTGATTAATGTGGGGTAGCTGCTTCCTCTGCCCCTGAGGCAGCTTATGAGGAGTGTGCAGTTTCAAGCCCAAACAAGTAAATAAATCCTATTGGTGAGCAGTTGGTATGTCCTCTCAGCCTCAGTTTACAAAAACTGGCTGCAGAGAAAAATACAGGAGAGAAGCATTTCATATAATAGTTCCACTTTAAAGAAAATCTAGAGCAAGCATTGCCTCTAGGCATTATTATTCTTAAAAACTCTTTAGGAGAGAGCCACCTTGGAGACCATCCCAGTCTCTCGTTAAGATCACCAACTCCAGATTTTCTTTCAGCATTGGAGCACATGGTGGCAGCTGTCTCTTCAGTTGAGTATCAATGAAGTGTTTGGTTCAATTTTAGTGGCCATGATTTTAAAGAAATACACATCTTCTAAATACTAGAACCATACTCTGCACATAGCAAGATGTTCCCACTGTTAGAGAAGAAAGTGAGAGCCCTGAGTGCCTCATAGGCTTTCATCTCATCCGGCTGCTGGAGCGCACACTCCATGAGTGGACTGGACGGAAAGATTGCACAGTCTCTCTCTGGCCGGGTGGCCGAGTTGGTCGGAGTATGGACCTGTACGCCAAAAGGAGTGGGTTCGATCCCGGCCAGGGTGCGTGTGGGAAGCAACTGATCAATGTATCTCTCCCACATCTATGTCTCTCTTTCTCGTTGATGTTTCTCTCTCTCCTCTCCCTTCCTCTCTAAATCAATAAACATACCCTCTCCTCCAGCAAGGATTAAAAAAATACTACACAGTCTCAGTGTCTTCCCTCCCTGCCTCCCTCCTTCCTTCCCTCCCTCAGTCTGTCCCTCTTTCTTGCTCTTGTTCTTGTTCTCATTCCCATTTCCCAGAGTAGAATTTGCTTAAGTTAAACATGGGTATGATGGCTGTTTAGTAGCACCACATTTAGACAAAGAGTGTGCAGATTTCTGAAACCTGAGGTCAGAAACTTAAGGTAACAATTCCTCAAAATAAGGTCAGTTGCTTTACAATCTCTTCTCTTAGGGGATTCAGGGCTGCCCATTTCAGCAACAGGGTAAGTGTCTGTTATCCAGGTCTGTTATTGTTTAATTTCATGTCTATGTGGGGGAATTACTGGGGCCTAGACCTGTTCCTTGTAGTTACTATTCATCATTGCCCCTGTGCCTCATAAAATTCCAAAGAGATGAGGTCAACAGGAAGCTGGCATTTTGGAGTCTCCTGGTATAAAAAATGCCACGGAGAAGTCACTGCTCTTCCATTTCCGCTCCTGGCCGGCGACCCTTAGACAGAGGACGCACCTGCCCAAACCCGGGATGTGCTGAAGGGTGTGAGGCTTAGTGCCATTTATGTGTGCCTGTCTAATGTCCAACACTTGGGAAGCTTCGAGTGAGATGTGGACAACTGTAGCATCCATGAGAATATGAGACTGAGGACTTAGTTACCTAATTTCTGGAAGGTTCCCAGACCCCACCATTGTCCTTACCCCAAAGGGAGGTAGACATTGTTGGCCTTTCAGCATGCTCATCGCCACAGGAAGAGAATAACATTTTAAATACAGAGGTCCCTTTGGGTCAGGGCCGGAGCCAAATATAGGTGTGTGCAGTAGCAGTTCAGCCCTCAGATCCCCGCTCAGGCAGCATTCCCGGAAACAGGTGCGTGCCATTGAGAAAATGACGCCTGCCTCTGGGTAAAAACGTGGGCTCAAAAACGTGGTCTTCGTCTGCGTGATAAAAGCACCTAGCTTCCGTAATTTATAGAATTAAGTGTGTGTTCATATTCAGGAGCTTCCTGTAGAAATGACACAATTAAAAGACCAATGTTTCAGCAAAACATTTAAAAAAATCTTACTCTTAATTTATTTTGACTTGTTTAGAAAAATGTACTTAGAAGATAAATTTTGTACAGAAACCAGACAAAAGAATAAAATAAAATCACACTTGTAATTTCTCACATGCTAATAGTAACTTCTTTTATATATTTAAACCATGGCAATAGACTTTGTACTGAAATCTAAAAATACATTTTAAAATATACTCAGGGCCACTGTGTAATTTAGTGGCTTCCAGGAATTATTGATCTCATAATATCAAAATACATTTCCTTTTTTCTTTGCCTCAAGGCACTTAAATCTCCATTAGAAGGGATCAGTTACCAGAATTGACTGTAGAGAGCTTTAAGGCTGAATTAAAATTGCACCAAGTAAACAATTGTGTCATTTATATTTGTTGGAGGGAGGTCACCACCTGGCTTAGCCTGTTTTTGCTTTAGGGACCCAAAGTTATAGGGCAATTTTTCTAGTGGAAGTTTTTAATCAAATTGTCATCTTCTGTGTGAGCCATATTGTTGACACATGACACTTCTAACCCTGAGAGCATCATGGGGGCTTGGAAGAGTATAAATTTGTTTTTCCTGGGTGTCCTTACTGGTTGACCAAAAAGAACAATTAACTTTGTAGGTATTCACAGATTAAAATAGGAAGCTTAAAAAAAATCTTTGTCCCTATAAATAAGAGAGCAAGATATAGATTAATAAAAATATCTTGAACGTATTAGGCATCTTATTTACCAATAGAAATCCAGCCAAAGGACCGTGGCCAACATTTGCTGAGTACCTGCTGCATGTGCCAGGCTCTGCTAATGCTGAATGTATTTTCACTAATCCACACTCACTCTACAAGGCTTATTGGAGTGCTTCCATTTTATAGACTAGGAAACTATGTACATAACTGACTATGGGGCATGTGTACATAACTAACTTGCTCAGGAACGTGGACACAGCTGGTTTGAGGTCAGGCAGGGTGACTGCAGCGTTTGTGTTCTACTCTATTTCTTCTGGAACAATCCACCTGCAGAAAAGGAAGATCCTCACCTAACCCTTTGACCCAGTGACTATAAAACCCAGACAATGGGCTGGATAAAAAATAGTGTATTGAGATAAAACCCCAATACCCATTTCCCTGTCAAAGGCTTTGTTCCTTCTATAGGTGTTGAAGAGACCTTGGCTGAGCAAGCAGGCTGGGCTGCTTCTATTCAGACGAGTTTGTTTTTTTCATGAGTGCTACATGTGGGACAATAAAAAGGAAGCATACACTGCAAAAAAGCATTTAAGCCACCTTCTGTGCTTTTAAAGTCTTTCTAAAACAGACCTGGACTCCTTTTTTTGTAATGACAGTGGATATAAATCACCTTTGGAATCTTGGCTTTGGTAATGAGAGGTTTGTGAGGCTTTTCCATATGGCTTTCCTCTCCTCTTTTTCCTCCCTAAAAAGGACATGATGAGGCATTTTTCTCTTTATTCTGCACAAATCTAAACTTTCTAAACAAGCCCTGCTCAGGCTGTGCTGTAGATGGTTGGCTTAGGAGCTCACCTGGTTGGTGAGGCAGCTGCTCTCTCCATGTGACAGGAGTCGGAAGCAGTGATGGGTGATTTGCTCAGTGAATCATTTTGCCTTCCACTTGGAGAGCAGCTCAGAGTATAAGCTGTTTAAACTCTTGCGCAGGGCATGGTGTAGCACTCTTTAGTCAAAGCAGGTTGATGAAGGCTTCAGCAGGAGGCAAAATCATGTTCCAGCCTCAGAAAGGCCATGCCAAGTCAGTGAAAGAACTGGGTCTTATATGTTGTACAGACATGTTACATGCTTGGAGTCTCCTAATCTGCTTACGCTTGCAGTTGGGAGCTGGGATACAGGATGCATTCAGAAGAATTTATTTTCTGTTTTCTGTCTTTTCTTCAAGTTTTTCCAGCTTCGAAGGAACTTCAGGGCTCATTGAGTCCAACCCTGGACTTTGCTCGGAGAGAAGAACGTCTCTAGTTACAGACTTTTATCTTCAGCCCTTTCTGGGAGAGGAGGTTTGAGCTCTGAGCACCAGCTGGGTCATCAAGAATATACCCTCTGGAATAAATAATTTAAAAATTGTTATGGAACCACAAAAGACCCAAATAACAAAGCAATCTAGGAAGAACAAAGCTGGAGTTACCATGCTCCCTGATTTCAAACTACACTACCAAGCTCTAGAGTTACAGTAATCAAAATAGCTTGGTATTGGCAGAAAAACAGACATACATTAATGGAACAGAATCAAGAGCCCAGAATTAAACCCACATGTATATGGACAATTAATTTATGATAAAATAGCAAAAGATCATACAATGGAGGAAGAACAATCTTTTGAGTAAGCTGTGCTGGGAAACCTGGACTGCCACATGCAAAAGAATAAAACTAGACCACTCTCTTATACTACACATACAAATGAACTAGAAATGGATTAAAGGCTTGAATGTAAGACCTGAAACCGTAAAATTCCTAGAAGAAAACATAGGCAGTAAGCTCCTTGACATTGGTTTAAATGATGTTTGTTTTGGGTGTGACTCCAAAGGCACAGGGGAACAAAGGGAAAAATAAGCAAATGGGACCTCCCTGAACTAGAAAGCTCTGCACAGCACAGGGGGCCATCAACAGAACAAAAAGGAAACCTAGTGAACGGGAGAAGGGGCTTGCCAATCCTACATCTCCCGAGGTGTTAATACTCAAAATATGTTTAAAAACTCACACAACTCAACAACATGAAAACTAACAACCCAATTCAAAAATTGGCAGAGGCTCTGTGTAGACATTTTCCCAAAGAACACGTAGAGTTGGCCAACAGGCATAAGGAAAGAAGTATAACATCATTAATTATCAGGGAAATGAAAACCAAAATCACAATGATATATCCTCTTATATCTGTTTGAATGGAGATTATCAAAATGACAGGAAATAACAAATATTGGGCAGGCTGCGGAGAAAAGGGAAGCCTCAGACACTGTTGATGGGATTGTAAAGTGGTGCAGCCGCTATGGAAAACAGTGTAGGAATTCCTCAAGAAATTAAGAATTAAGGATTACTATATGACCTAGCTCTCCCACTTCTGGGTGTTTATCTGAAGAATATATATATATATATATATATATATATATATATATATATATATATATATATATAACTAATTCAAAAAGATACATGCACCCCTATGTTCATTGCAGCATTATTTATAATCGTCAATATACGGAATCCACCTAAGTGTGCATTCGTGGATGAGTGGACAGAGAAGATGTGGTGTATATGCACAATGGACTACAACTCAGCCCCAGAAAAGAGGGAAATCTTGTCATTTGGGACAACATGGATTGACCTTGATAGTATTGGCCAAATTAAATGTCAGACAGAGAAAGGCAAATATTGTATAATTTCACTCAAATGTAGAACCTAAAAACGATACAAAAGGACAAACAAAACCAAAACAAACTCATATTGCAGAAAACAGATTGGTAATTAACCAGAGGGAAAGGAGGTTGGAAAGTGAGCAAATGGTTGAAGAGGGTCAACCTGATGGTGGCGGATGATGATTAGATTTCGGTGATGACCACTTTGTAATATATAGAGATGATAAATTATGTGTTGCATGCTTGAAACTTATATAATGTTATATATCAATTTTACATCAAGTAAAAAAAGATAAATGTGAAAAAAGAATACACCTTCTACTGAAGACATTGGATCTACCCACCCTTCCGGAAGTATTTGCCCTGTGCTACATACGTACTGCTTAGTTCTGTGGACATGAAGATGAGTATGCCCGCTTCCATTCTTTCTGGGCAAGGAGATGGTTAGGTATAATTTAGCCCAGAGGTTGGCAAATTGGCGCTAATGGGTGAAATCCCATTGGAACACAGCCTTGCTCCTTTGTTTATGGGTGTCTGTGGCTGCTTTCATGCTACAATGGCAGAGTTGGCTATTTGTGACAGTGACTGTATGGCCTGCAAAGCTGAAACTATTTAAGATCTGACCCTTGACAGAAAACGTTTGCTGACACCTGATTTATGTCATCCCTCTCCCTTTGGGGTTTCATTAAGAACAGTGGTTAGAAAGTAGCGGGCGATAGATGAGTTTGCTTTGGCAAGCACGATATTTTAAAAAGTAGATCTGAATATCTCTAGAGGAGCCTCATAAATCTCCTGTTTTCCTAAACTCAGCCTCCTTTACTTTTAGGCTATCCGTGTGGCTCCGGAAGGCCTTTGAGTTTGAGAGCCTTGATTCAGAGCAAGACCACTAAGATGGGGAGAAAGAGGAATGGTTCATCTTCACTCGACTTTGGTGGTGAGCCTTGGCCGGGGGACGTTCTTATTTGCCATTAGCGCCACTCCCAGAGCAAATCTTCGGGCACCGATGGGGCTGTAATAGGGAGGGGTGGGGGAGTCCGTTACAACACTGTTTTCACTCCAGGTGCAGGCGCTTATTGGCCCTTCCATCCAGGAACAGCGCCGAGCACACAGCGGAGCCTCTGTAAACACTGTAAATGACACAGGGGTGGAGAGGAAGGGCGGGACAGAGCAAATAATTAACGATGCTTTTCAATTGGCCGGTGAAGAAGTTGAAGTTATCTCATTGTGTTTGCCATAAAATTTTAAATAATCTTTTTAATGGCACGAAAGCACTTTTTTATTAGGAAATTTGCCTAAGCTACTGAAGTCCCTGTGGTTTGAAAAATTAATATAACCAGTTTTATTGTCAGCTCATGAGTCTCTTGACAGCTACAAAAAAGAAAGCCCAGGATTGGATAGATAGCAACTCTGGCTGGGTCTTCCACAGGCTACTGGATTAATGTTCAACTAACTTGGCTTTTAACTTAAAACCCTTGACTCGACTGAGGGTTTTTACTTATATAAAGATCTCGGTGACTGAAGCATTGTCATTATTATCTTGTGGGCAGCATTCTGGAGGAATCAACTTTTTATAATGTTTAGAAAATATAATTTCTTATCACAAATGCTAGAACCCAAAGAAGCTATGAAAGATCCCAGTTTCCTACCTGTTGGCTGGCAACATTCCCAGCTGAGTTATGGTAGACAAAATGAGTTTACACTATTTAAAATATTACCTTATGTAAATGGTTTTAATAGCATTAGCAACTAACATTTATTAAATGCTTACAGCATAGCAGGAACGATGCTAATTACATGCAGTATTAATTTAGTCATTGCTACAAACATATGAGATTGGATCATTTTTATCTGAGGCCAGCTCAATGAGGTTGACTGAGTTACCTAAAGTCGTATATCTATGTATCGGCCAAGACAACCTACTTCTAACTCCAAAGGTACTTAGCCACCACACTGCCTATCCAATAGCCTGCCTCAATAGGCCATGTTCAATCATGTCTGTCACCTTTCCAATATTGAAATTCTAGATGGAAATATAGGCTGGGCCATATGTTACAGTGGCACTATTCAAAGAAGTTCTTAACTTATGATTCATGGGCACCTTGCAAGTTTATAAGTACTTGAAGGATCTAAAGATTTTATGCAAAGCATGTGTATGTGTTTAAATGCATGGGTGAGCATTTTTTTCTGGGGGAATAGCTTTTATCAAAGTCTGTCCCCCAATAAAATGCTAAGAACAGCTTACTTTCTTAACAATTGTTCCTTGGCTTACTGAGTTTCCTGAACCAACCCTGTGGCAGGCACTAAGCGAGGGGTATACTAAGATGAGTGATACATCGAAGTAGAAGCCCTTCCTGCCGTTCATTTTGCAATCAAACGAGCAGGAGGCCCCTCCTAACTTTCCTCGTAACTAATGGCTCCAGAGTTATGAATGTTCTAGGCACGAATGTTGTCGAATGTAATTTCAACTCCTTAACAGTGAAGGAGTAGTTACACTTATACAGTCCTAAAATTATTTCGGTCCTTCGAAGGCGACCTCGAGGCTGATGTGGCCCCTGGTGGAAATGAGTTTGGTACCCCTGGTATAAGAGAAAGGAGTGCGGTCAAACTGAATTCCGAATCTTCAAGGGTGGTGTTGATGTTACCCAAGATGGGGAATTTGAAGAAGGAGCAGATTAAGGAAAAATGGGGAAGATAAAGAAAATTAGTGAATCCTACCAAACTATATTCAAATCCATCTTTAAATCCCCGACAATTTCATTTCTGTCCCTCTCAAGAAAGCCGTAGCTAGTTTTGTGCTAGATGTTGTGGGTAAAGCCGCAAACCCACACTTTTTCGGCGGTTTGAGAAGACAAGGTTTACCCACAGGGAAGTTTAAATAATAGCAGAAAATTTCAGTAACCATTGAGACAATGATGTGAAATATTTTGCAATTGGACTAACTCTGCAACACAATCTTGCAGGAATTCAGATGAGGGAGGGTTGATTTTTTTCTGATCAAGGCAAGGAAGCTGTAATCGAGGGAGTTGGTTCCTGAGGGGAGAACTGGATATGGATAGACCAAGAGGATAATCTGTCGTGCGTGCGTGTGTGTGTGTGTGTGTGTGTGTGTGTGTGTAACTTGGCTGCCTTTATTCATGAACAGGCTGGAAGGAAGGGCTTCTCGACTGTGGCTGCTTGCAGAAATCACCCGGGGAGGTTGCTTTAAACATGATCCTCATTTAACTCATATGGGGTGAGTCCTGTGCTTTTGAAGGCTTCCTAGTGACCCCATGGCAGCCTGGGTTGAGGTCCATTGTGTAAAGCAGAGGCTGGTGAACTACGGGCCCCGAGCCAAATGCAGCTGTTGCCTATTCTGTTCTTGAGTTTTACAGGAACATGGCCACGTCCGTTTGCTTACACATTGTCTACAGCCGTTTTCACGCTCTAACGGTGATGTCGAGTAGTCGGTATCGTACACAGAAAACATTCTCTGACTCGCGGTGTGTTGAGAGGAGCGTAGGTCCTGGTCTCCCGTGCCCTGGGTCTAAATCCTGTTTCTACCAAATTAGTATCTGTGTGACTTAGAGCCAGTCACTCAACTCTCCAAAAGCTTGTTTCTCCACCTGTAAAACGAAGATCACAGCTAGATGATGAGGCCTAAAGAAGATAATTTGGTAAAGAGCCTAGCATAGGACCTGGCATGTGGAACTTTTCAGTTTTTGTTGTTTTCCTTTGTTTCGTATACGAAACCAACCCAGTCTCCCAGAACCTTCCCACTGCACAAAACTGAATCCTTTGAATTTCTTGCAGCCTTTTTATAGCCTTTGTGGAGTCCATGCCTCCTCATTGCCCTGCAGACAAAAGTGCCTTAAGCAGAGCCTTTGGGCTCTTCAATATCTAGATGCTTTTAAGAGGAGATCAAGATGGACCCACTTTACGTTATATTTCACTGGATAACGGACTTTTTAGTGTGTTCTGGTGTATTTAATGTGTAATATAATAAAAAGCACTTGTGTGTCATGTCGAGGGGCAGCGCGTAAATGATTATGACAAGGAAAATGGAAGATCAGATGGTGCAACCTCAGCTGACAGCAGAATCGGCATGATTTACGTGCTGGGCTAAAATAGCCAGGTTTCAGAAGCATCCTCCAGCCTTTCCCAGGAGCTGGGAACACGAACCGTTTTGTAATGAGAAATGACCAATTTCGTTTCCTGAGTGTCTCAGGAAATAAGGGACAATTCTTAATTGCTCAGAAAGATTTTAGAAGAAAGCTACTTGACCAAAGGCAAAGATATAGGAATTTGGCTTTCGTAGGAGACTCAGCAACCCCCCCACACTCACCAACACACTCTATACTGTCTAGAAAGATAAATAGCTTCATAC
Organism: Carollia perspicillata; assembly: GCA_004027735.1. Classification (NCBI taxonomy): domain Eukaryota; kingdom Metazoa; phylum Chordata; class Mammalia; order Chiroptera; family Phyllostomidae; genus Carollia; species Carollia perspicillata. The sequence continues at coordinate 12,375 of PVKM010024464.1, forward strand.
TCAACGCGGCTGGTTCTATAGACTGCTGTTGCGAGCATGCTGTGTTATTAGCATCTAAGGCCATCATGTCCATGTGTGATTGGTTGTTCAGAGGGGGCTCATTCCTGAAAATGAGAGGCTCGGGGGCTGAGTTATGACTTTTGTGGGCCCTAGCTACTTTTGCCTACAAAGGCTCCTTCTTCATAAAAAATAATTATTATTATGATTACATTGGTTTAAATATGAATGTACTCTAAGCTGGATCATATTTCTCTCTGACTTTAAAAGAAATTAAAGTATTTTCACAGCACCCCCAAATATAGCGGGCCCTGGGCACTGTGCGTATTGTGCCTGCTGGGTGAGTTAGCCCTCGACGGTTCTGCAGAGGCACCCTCTCACAGCCTTTCAGGAGCCAGCAAGCACTTCCAGCAAGACTGAGTAGAAGTTACTCACCTGCATTCTGAAACTCGGATCATCCAAGTCCAATAACGGTTCACATTGTGTTGGTGTGGCCAGTGATGTCTTCCTGCCTGGATGAATGTCACACATATCACTGTGACATAGCAATTGTCCTACCCCTAAAACCATCTCCTTGTCACTCATGTATGGCCATTCAAAAATAGCGTTGAGAGAGAGAAAGTGTATTGAAAAGGAAGATGATGAAGAAGAGGATGGGAATGTGGGGCGTTATCTGTGTGTTGCCACCAGGGAGCTGGCTTTCCATACTCCATGGACAGGTTGGGGCTAATGACTGAAGAATGTGACTCTCAAACTAGACCCTAAGTGCCACTCAGAGACAACGTCCTCTCACACCTTGACTTGGCCAAGGGAGGCAGCCATCTGAATGTGGTACTGGAGAGACTGAGCAGGGTTGCTGTGTCGTTTCTAGCAGGCGTCTGCTCCCCAGAAAGCCTCTTTAATGGGCGTGAGTCACAAGCGCGGTTGCTGAGAGTGGGGAAGATGAGTAGGTGGAGCGGTGGGCACAGAGCCAGGCGCCCGTGGTGCAGAGTCCCGTGAGTGTGTATGTGTGTGTGATGTTGGTCTTTGGCTTCAGTAGCAGCACATCAGAAAAGGGCAGAAGGAAGGTTTCCATTCAGGAACCTGGGGAGGCAGGAGTCATCCTCAGATCCCAGACCAGCCCTCACTTTGGATGTTCAGAGTCGAATGCTGGGGCCTGGGTGAGGGCTCTGCTTGACTATTGACCTAGGAAGCAAATACTTGATGTGGACTAAGAAAGGATATGAGCTTCTTGGTGTATTAAGAATGTGTGTGTGTGTTTGGTGCATTTTACTCAGGGGAAGGAGAAGACTTATAATGAAAAGGTGCGAACAAATTAGGAGAGGAGATTAAGTTAAATAGATAGAATGTCGAGAAGACCGGTATGCCATAACTTTGATTTCCTCACCCGAAGCAGACCTCTGAAAGGCAAGCTGATATACAGAGATAAGCAAAGAATACCCCTTAGGAAGATTTATGGAGGCAGAGGTGGAGTGGGAGTGTGGAAAGCAGCCTTACTGAAGAAGCAGCTGTGGCCCCGGTCCCGTGGCCTCGTTGCTTCAATCCCCAGTCAGGGCACATGCCTGAGTTGTGGGTTAGGTCCCTGGTCTGGGCACAGATGGGAGGCAACTGATCGATGTTTCTCTGCCCCCCCCCCGTCCTTTCTCTTTCTCTAAAATCAATAAAACATATCCTTAGGTGAGGATAAAAAAATGAGGAAGCAGTTGTATAAACCAGTTTACTTCAGAGTGACTTGGAGAGCTCCTGTTGAGGGTGTTTGTATTTGAATAGGAGTTTGTCTCTCAGCACCTTGTTTCTCTCTCCCTGGAGACTACAGTGAAGACACGGACTTCTACCCGGGTGATTGTAGCTGGTTGTCATGGAAACTAGGAGGTGGCACCCAATTCAGCAATAGGACTTTTAACCTCGGGATCACAAGTGGGAGCAAGAAGAGCCAGCCAGTGGGTTTAAATAAGATACTGGTTAATTAATGGAACGCCAGGGGGATAGCTTAGAGAGAAAAATCACCCAGTAGATAAACCCAGGTTTTCAGGGCTCTCAAAAGGAGTGATGGATGTCCCTGGCAGGCTGTGCAAATGAATGTTTTCTCCTCTGTCATCTGTCCTGTTTTGAGTGATTGGAGGCCAGTTTGCTCTTGACTCTCTGGAGCAAGGTGGGAAGGAGGCAGCTGCCTGAACTTCCAGCCAATTGAATTCAAGATGCAAAAGGGCACAGATGAGAGCCCCAAGGATGTTGATGGCTTTCCAAGCCAGTTCCTGTGTCACTTCTGTCCCTGTGTCTCTGGCTGTTCGAGTCCCTGTTCTTGGGAGGAGCCCTTTCCACTGCCCTCTCTCTTCCCCTCTCACAAAATACAAGCCCAGTGCCTGCCTTTGGTCTCCTCCCGCCTTGCTGCCTGGCCCACTTTCCAGGCCTCTCTTGACTAGCTAGTAAAATTGCAAGAGCATCTGGTATTGGAGAGTCTGTTTGAATGAAATTTGAAAATGCCATTGTGTGCCTGTCAGTCCCCAGATACTCGGAGGGGAATAAGGAAGACATTTTCTCACTGGTTGCCCATTTAAAAACACTTCACGACAAATGAAAGATTGATTTGGTCATTTCAAATGTATCAGAGTTCATTCCACAGATGCTGAGTGCCGTTTACTGAACTGGATGCTGTGGAGTTTATTCAAGTAAATCAGACAGATTCCTCCTGTCAGTTAGCCTCCTGAACGTGGCAGAAATAAACTTTCGATGCCTGGTGGGGTGGAATCTACACTGCGCACCAGCCTCCTCCTCTGTGTAGAGAGGCGAAGTCACCCTGCGACGGGGGCAACATCCACAGCTGTGCGCACTGGTGTCGAATGAGGACAGCTGAGTTTGGCACATTAAGGTGTATGGCACACCAGGCGAGCATTCTACTGAGTCTGATCAGGCTCGAGGGGTTGGTGTGGGGCAGGGGCCAGGCCAGGCAAGAGGCCACTGCAAGCCCAGCTCCTTGACAGGGCGGTAGAGCTACACTCACAGTGGCTGAGCATGTGTTTGTGACATGAGATTCGTGTTTAGCTCAAGCTCCGGGCCCCACCATGGCCTGGCCACAACAGTGGGAAAAGCTCCATCGGGCTGTCTGGGACAAGGGTCCCACGAGGATCCCATGGAGGAAGAACTGAGGTAACAGTGGTAATGGACGGACCAAAGTGGCCTTTTCCTTTTGGCACCAGAAGCAGAACTAAGCCCTTCAAACTAAGTAAGTCTTTAGTTGTTGAACTGTTTGGAATGGAAAAGAGTCTTCGAAGATGAGATAACAGACTTTCTGCTCACATATGCATGTGGGTGTTCAGGCAATTAATTGGATAAATAATAAACTGAAAGTTAAAATCCTTACACTGGTCTATAGAATTTCTCAAACCTTGCTCTCTCTGGCCTCGTTTCTTGGCAGGCTGACCCACTGAGCAGCAGGCAGGCTGGCCTTTGCGGGTCCTCAGACACACTCTGCGTCAGGGCCTGGGCCCTGCTCGGTCCCTGGGCCTGAAGTGAGCTTCCCACAAGGTTCTCCCTTCTGACCTTATAGCGCCCCCCTCCTTCCCCCACTCCCATACTCTCTTTTTTTTCCCATTTTTCTTTGTGCTTATCCATAGAATGGATCACTGTCCGACATTATATTTTCACCCATTTGCCCTCTCTTATCCCTAATGGAATGCCAGTTCTACAAAGACAGGGACTTTGTCTTGTTTTCTGCTGTTCCACCAGAGTTGTGTGCGGCCCCGTAATTGGCACGTAAGAAACATTTGTTGTTCAAAGTCTGGTGAGTCTCGTGGCACTCCGAGTTGGGGAGTGCATTTGTATACATTACGAAGAAATACCCAGGTGGGGTCGGTGTTGACACCAGGACAGTGAGCCAGATGGAGAGCCCTCAGTATCTAGGAGAGATGAGGCCAACAGAGGGAAATCAAGGAGCAACTCATAGAAAAGAGACCGTTTGATCCTTAAAAGATGCGTAGAATTTGGACTTTTAGGAATGGGAGGAACTTTTAAGTGGAAGGACATAACATGAGCAAATGCAGAAAGGTATTAAGAACAGCTTTCGAGTTTGTTCTTGGACCCTGTTATGTTAGTCAGTGTTTCTGCACTTCCTGACATGAAAAAAAAAACCCACTGAATGACATAGATGACATAACTCAATGTTTGATTCAAATCTAAAGCAGCCTTTCACTCATGCTGCTTCCCATTCACAGACCGGAACACCAAGGCAGAGAGATGCGGAGTCATTTGCCCGGTTTCACACGGCTAGTGCATGACCAATCCAAATGTTTCAGCACGTGTCTGTCAGATTCCAGAGCCCATGCTTATAGATAAAAGAAACTAATTCCCAATGCAATAAAATGAACTAAATGGGGGAAAAAACAGCTCCTTTTTTAGCTAGAGCAAGGAATAGGGAAAAGAAAGCAGCGGGCAAGGTGGCCTGAGAGCTCAGGTTTTGAAAGGCCTTGCTTCCTGGCTACTTTGTTCTCTAGAAAACAATGGATTCCAGTCTGCGGAGCCCGTGATGATGTAGCAGAGCTGATGTGTAGAACAGGTACAGAGGCAGGTCTAGTTGGGTAGGATGAGGGGAGCGGGCCTCCCAGCCCACTCCCCTGCCTGTCTCTGCGAACCCTGAGGGCACTGCTGTTCGGAGTCGGAAAATCGAGCTCTATAAATAGGGAGCTATTAGAGGTGTTCGGCTGGGGGTAGACTGGATTAGAGCTGTGTTTCAGGAAAGATAAATCTGGCAACTGAAAGACAAATTGGAGAGGGAAGGGAAAAGAAGCAGGAAACCTATTATGAGGCTCTTGCCACAGCCTCAATGAGGAGTAATGAAAGTCATAGCTCCGGCAGGCCCGACCATCCCTCATGAATTCATGAATCAGGAAAGGTGGCTGTGAGGGAGAAGGGCAGGACTGGGTGGTAGGGTTGGGGACATCCACTCAGGTGGTGGGTGTCCAAATGGGTACCACGAGCCCAGGCTTGACTCACATTGGGCCAGCATCCCTGAGGTGAGAACATATGAGCTTCTAGCCACATGGAAGGACAGGTAGATGTTCACGTGGTTCTTCCCATTCAGTTTCCTACATGGTCCAAGCCTGCAATATGGGATATAGGAAATCAAGAAAACAGCTGCCCTGTTCCCATTCCTTGTGTGATTACTGAATGAGGCCTGTTTTCCCCCACTGGACTCTGAGTCCCATAAGGACAGGAAACCTGCCTGCTTTGGCTCACCTCTATCCCCTGCTTGGAGCATGTTGCTGAGCAGAAAGTAGGTATGCCAAAGATTCTCATCAAACAGGTCCATGAACAATTAGCAGTCACGGTGAACTCCTACAACACCTGGGAAGGCTGAGGTTTCTGGGACAATGGCCACCTGCACACAGGTAGCCTGAGCTCCCCTCATGGCACCAACATACCTGCCTTCCTTAAGCCAGGCCGCTGTGGGATGCTGCGTGCTAGGTTGCGAGCCTGCAGACTCTGTGGGGACCCTATGGAGAGCTCAGAGACTAGGTCTGGGGAGCCCCCAGTGCAGGGCTAGAAAGACAGAATTCTGGGAAGAGCTCGACACTCAGATTTCTGTCTATTTGCTGCTCCCTGTGCGTGCGCCTGCAGCCCCTGCCCACCGCCGTGTCAAGGAGGAGCTGAAAGGGTTGGCAGAGTCCTTTCCTTGCTGGAGCCTGGGAGGGAGTGGAGCCATTTGATCGGAATGGCTTCTACTTCCTGCCTCATCGGGGCCTGGTAGCCTGTGTGCTGGCTGCACCATCAACACACACAGAAGACAATGGCTTCTCCCTCAACCACTGCAGAATTGCCACAACCCGGAGAATTTGAACAACCATTTATGAGCCCCAGTGAGCTGACAAAGAAAAAGAATCCACCTGGGGGCCCAACAGCCAGCCACAAAGGGAATATTGACAAGAGCAAACAGAGCCATGCTCAGCAAAGACTGCTGAAGGAGGAGGAGAAGCTGATGGGAAGAAAACAATGAGAGTGCCAAAGATTTGCATGCAGCACATAAAAGACTTCCTGGAGCTAAAAGATGATGACTTCTCAAATAAACTGTTGAGGAGATTAATTATATAAGAGAGGAATCCAAGGATACATGGAAGCAATATTTCAAAGCATCGGGCAAAAATATACAAACAGCTAGGAACCCTCTGGATAAAGATAAGGCGATTGGAAAACTGACCCACAAAATCTAAAGTGTAGGTAAAAAAAGGAGAGAAAGAAATAGGAACAACATCAGCACGGTTAAACTGTACTGCAGTGGGAAGAGTGGGGTCCCAAAAGTCAGCTGTGTAAACTGCGAGGTGAACGACAGCATGAGGTCGGGCACAGCCGGGGTGGGTATGGACTGCCAACCTGGAATCTCCTGGTGACCTGAAGTCATACAGGGCCCAGCTGGGGTCTGGCGCTACCTTCTGACAGCTCTCTGCTGCAGCTCAGGTATCAATCGGGACAATTCTAGGTGCTGTGGCTGGCTAGGACTGTAGCAGAAATTTTAGGACTCATGTAGTTGGTTGGTGCCCATTTCATCAACCGGATCTGGGGAGACTGGACCAGGAGCAAACTGGACCCACTTTCTGAGATAAGGTTGCTTGTAGTTTCTCCACCTGGCTGACTGTTATCATCACCCCCACACCTTTGCTCCTTTCTGCCACAGGGAACATACTCACTGAGGCTACTCCTATCTGCAGTGGCAGCTGGGCAGATGGGAACAGTCATAGCAAGCAGCAATATGGATTTGCATTATCATGGGCTTGGGCCGTAATAAAAGAAGTTTCCCTTAGCAAGAGAAAAACCTGCAGATCGAATCGACCTGTCACATACCAAGCAAGATCAGAGAGAAATGCCACTGATGTAAGTATAGATTTGTAAAATTCCTGAGCTACATGATTAGAATAAAAATTGACAAGTTTGTGGGCAGAAGTAATGAAGTGTCAGAGTGGCATTTGCAACATAGGAAGTTAGAAGATGGTGAAATCACATCAACATTACATAGAGTAAAAAGGAGTGAACTTAGGAAACACACGACTACTCAAGGTAGCATCTCCTTCCCAGGTAAAGGAAAACTATTGGAAAATGGGCAAAATTCAGAAGCTGTATCATCCACATAGCTGCTTGACAAAACATTTAAACAAAGGTCTTTAGCGCAAAACACATGAAGAAGAACCCTTCAGAGCGTGATGAAAAGGAGAGGTGACCATGGTTAGCCCCCGATGCTGTCGACTGGATTAAATGTTGTTGCCAAGTCTGACTTTCTTTTCACACAGTATAGTGGATTCAATATCCTGAAACTTTCTTATTATAAAACACTTGAGAATATTAGGTAGACTATTAAAAACACCCTTTCAAATGTGGCTTAAGCTGCAACGAAGTTCAGAATGTGTCGGCTGGATCAAAGTGTGTTCGCAAATCAGGGGCAAATGAACTCTGAAGCCACAGGCGACTTCAAACGCTCTCGGCCTAGAGCTTTTTGTTCCCTCCGCAGGTGCAGCAGAGACAGGAGACCGCGCCCAGGGCTGTGCAGAGTGGGGAACATGAGCAGAGCCCCCTCAAGAAGCCCTGACTGCAAAGGTCAACGAGCCCGAGGAAGGGGTGACTAGAAAAATTCCACTGTACAGAGACCAAGAACGAGAGAAACTTCTGTTTCAGTCTTGGCTCTGGGTGAGGGAGGATCAAAAAGCTCCTTTGAGAATGTGTGAATATAGGCTTAACGGCGTGTCGTTTCCGGATCCAAATGTACGCTAGTGACATGCCTGGAAAACTGCAAAGTAAGAACCTCAAATGGATTTCTATCCCCGGGTGTCTGACAGAAACAGAAATCTTTCCGGACAAGTGCACTCTCAACTCCTCAAAGAATTCCCCCCAATTAAGTTCCAGTGAAGATAAAGTCACAGCAAAAGTCCAAGGAAATAAGGTCTAGGAGCCGAATCAGCAGAAGCAATAAAAAAGCAAGAGGAAGGAAAGGAAGAAGTAAGTAAGAAAGGAAAGAAAGAAAGAAAGACCTCAGAGAATGAAAATATTGGAGTTGCTGGAAAGTTAACGTGAAGAACCCCCACAGACACAACATAGAATGAGGAGAGCACGTCATAGAATGTTTACTGTGCGATGCTCTTACAGAGTTTAAAAAGAGGGAAATTAAGCT
>PVKM010024465.1:0-20481 GCA_004027735.1 Carollia perspicillata
GAACGAGCATTTACTGAGTGCTCTGTATGGGATGTGTGCTGTTCTAAGCATTTTCGTGAACTCTTTTACTCCTGATGAAGAAATATCATTTTAGTTTCCTTTCCAGTAGGAGAAATCAAGGCATGCAGTCGTTAGGTAACTTGCCCATTAACACACAGTAAGAGGCAGAACTGAAATTTGAACCCAGCTGACTAGTTCAAGAGATTAAACTCTTTAACCATGACATTTTGCAAAAGGAAGGGCTGGAGGCAAAAAAGCTAAACGTGTGCTTGAAGGAGAGTAAAGAGTCTGGCTGGAGCAGAGCCTATGCGACAGGCTGGAAAGTTAGGCTGGGGCTTGACCAGCCATGGCTTCGATTATCCTGTGGGGAAAAGACCCCGTGAGTTTCCAAACAAGATAAGACTAAGGAATCCGTCAGTGCTGTTCAAAATAGAAACTCCTGCCTAAGCCTTATGCACCATATCTCTTATGCTCTCTCGAAAGCCTGAAACAAAAGCATATTTTAAAATTCAAGCATTTTGGTTTTAAGCATATTTTATTGATTATGCTATTACAGCTGTCCCATTCTTTTTTCTCCCCTTTATACCCCTCCATCCAGTACCCCCATTCCCTCCAGCATTCTCCTCCTCTACTTCACATCCATGGGGTGTACATGTAAGTTTTTTGGCTTCTCTGTTTCTCATACTATTCTTAACCTCCCCCTGTCTGTTTTCTGCCTACCATTTATGCTACTTATTCTGTGTATCTTTTCCCCCTCTCTCCCCTTCCCACTCCCCTACTGATAACCCTCCTTGTGATCTCCATTTCTGTGATTTTGTTCCTGTTCTAGTTGTTTGCTGTTTGTTTGTTTGTTTGTTTTTTAGGTTCAGTTATTAATAGTTGTGAGTTTATTGTCATTTTACTGTTCATAGTTTTGATCTTTTTCTTAGCTAAGTCCCTTTAACATTTCATATAATAAGGGCTTGGTGAAGATGAGCTCCTCTAATTTTACTTTACCTGGGAAGCACTTCATCTGCCCTTCCATTCTAAATGATAGCTTTGCTGGATAGAGTAATCTTGGATGTAGGGCCTTGCCTTTCATGACTTCAAATACTTCTTTCCAGCCCCTTCTTGCCTGTAGGGTCTCTTTTGAGAAATAAGCTGTTGGTCTTATGGGAACTCCTTTGTAGGTAACTCTCTTCTTTTCTTTTGCTGCTTTTAATGTTCTCTCTCTATTTTTAATATTTGGCAATTTAATTATAATGTGTCTTGGTATGTTCCTCTTTGATCCATCTTGTTTAGGACTCTCTGAGCTTCCTGGGCATGCACGTCTATTTCCTTCACCAGATTTTCTTTCATTAGTTTTTCAAATAAGTTTTCGATTTCTTGCTCTTCTTTGCCGCAGCCCGCTGCAGCAGGGGGGTCGTGAGTCAGGGTGGTGGATTGATTAATAATAATAATGGAGAGGGTCGATCACTCTGGTGGTAAAAGACGAGTTTATTGCACTGGCTGGAGCCTTTTTATGCAAGCCACAAACAAAGAACAATGAGTGGCCTTAAGAGTTACATCTTTGGTACATGACGCATATGCCAAGACTATGTTCCTTCTTGCGCACGGGAACAATCAGATAGCTAGCAGTAGGGAGGCAGTCAGGACTCAGAACGGCCTTGAGGCCAGAAACCAGGTTTCTATCACCACTCCCGCGGTGAGAAACCCTCTCCTTAACCCCTTATGGCCGCTGGGCCCCTACACTTCTTCTTCTGGCACCCCTATGATTTGGATGTCAGAATGTTTAAAGTTGTCCCAGAGGTTCCTGTGCCTCTCCTCATTTTTTGAATTCTTGTTTCTTCATTCTGTTCTGGTTCAATGTTTATTTCTTCCTTCTATTCCAAATCATTGATTTGAGTCCTAGTTTCATTCCCTTTACAGTTGGTTCCCTGTATATTTCCCTTTATTTCACTTTGTAAAGCCTTCACTTCTTCCTTTATTTTGCAGCTGTACTCAATTATTTCTGTGAGCATCCTGATTATCAGTGTTTTGAACTCTGCATCTGATAGGTTGGCTATCGCCTCACCTCTCAGTTCTTTTTCTGGAGTTTTGATCAATTCTTTCATTTGGGCCATATTTCTCTGTCTTGGTGCACCTGTTGCATTGTAAGGGGTGGAGCTTTAGGTATTAGGGTGGGCATCCCACTTCCCTTCGTTGTGGTGCTGTATGTGAAGGAGGGGTCTGACAGGGAACAACGCCACTTGCGTGACTCTTGCCCACTCTCTAGAGACTGGCAATTCCTCCCACTACCACCACTCCCCTAGGTTTTTACAGCCAGAGGTTTTGAGGCTTTATTTTGCCTGCACTGGAACCCTAGGTTGCAGTCTGCCTCACTCTCCAGTTGTTCCTCTGGGTTTATCTGCATGTGAGTGTGGAACCACCTGGTCTGCCAGCTGCCTCTCAACTGCCCGGTCCACTAGCCAGTCCACTAGCCACTGCCTCAACTGCCTAGTCCACCAGCTAGTCTGCCAGCCACTGCCTTGCCGAATGTCCTTTCTGCTTCGGTTGCCCATCTCTGCCTCTCCTACCAGTCTGGGTGAATGTTTCTTTTTTAACTCCTTTGTTGTCAGACTTCCATACACTTCAATTTTTGGCAGTTCTGGTTGCTTTTTGTTTTTAAATTGATTGTTGCCCTTCTTTTGTTGTTCAAGGAGGCAAAGCATATCTACCTAGGCCTCCATCTTGGCCAAAACTCTAATTCTAAAATTCAAGCATTTTAATGTGAAATTTAACAACTGAAAATAAAGTTGCCTTAAGAGTCTTAGCCTTCACCAATTCAATTTATATAAACATTCTTTAAAATAGCAAATGATTTCACCATAGACAGCTTAGTTTTCATATTTTGTGTATGCTCAATAATGACCTCCATTCAAAAAGAAGTTGAGACAAGTTATAAAGGTGCCTTAAGGGACAAAAATCTATTGTTTCTGCCTTTCCCATCACACCTACCTGCCCAGTCTAAAGCCTAACAATAACACCTACCTATCTTCATGTTAACCACTTGGTTATTGTATAATAATGTAATAATATTATAATCTTTTGGATATGTGCCCACTGCACGAAACTACAGTGCCAGCAAGAAGAACATGAGCCACTCACAGGGCTTCCTTGGGCGCTGTCCATCCATCAAGGTGCTGATGAGCTTGCCGCCCACCCTCTGTGCTGCACTCCTCCTGATGCCATGGCTCTGGTTTCTCCTGCCTCACCCATGCCCTAGCTCAGACTTCAGAGCAGCAGGTCTCTCAAGGTGCTGCTTGTCGATTGAGGCACCTACCAAGAAGATGCATTTTCACTTTCAATGTAGAAGAGGTGTTGCTAGTTGCAATAGCCTGACATCTGTGCAAGCAGTGCCCAGTGACATCACGGACGCTGCCCATGCTCTGGTCTCGGTTGCATTTAAGATTGGCCATCCCTAAGCACACTAGTCCACACAGTCCTCAGCTCAAAAAAAATGGGGAGTGGGAGAGGCTCCCAGGTTTTAAAGTCAGATATATAGGATTAGCCCCAAATTGAGGGAATTCCCCCCCAAAAAAGCACTTTCATTATTAAAATAGTGCCAGGGATATCTGAACAAGTTGGTCACCCCACAGACATATCAAAGTTCAGTGTTAATTAGCTTTGGGATCTTGCACAAATAAAATAACCTCTCAAAGAATCAGAGTCCTCATTCATAAAATAGATATCATAGTAGTACCTACATTATCACATGTTTCTTGTAAGAATTCAACAAATAATTGTATGAAAAACTAAGTACAGAGCCTGATATTAAATAATTGCTCAATGAATGTTAGTACTATATATATCAATAACTACAAGATAGCGTATCATGAAAAACCAAATTAGATACTTTAGGAAATGAAAGGAGATAAGGGAAAATTTGGGGGGGTTGACAGGTAATATATAGGGCACCTAAGTAAGTGTTCACTTCAGGGAAACAATAGATTTTTAGCATATGTATCATATTTTGTATGATGCCTACAAAGTATGTATCATATTTTGAAAGCTTTTCTTTATCTAAAATTTAAATTTAACTGAATATCAGGGCATTTTATTTGCTTAAATTGGCAACCCTACATAGACAAAGTAGAACTTAAATTGTTTCTTTGGAAGAAGAGAGAAGAAAACATACTTGGGGCTGAGAGGCAGGAACATGAGCAGCAGTGGACCGAAGACAGGAAGGATGATACACGGATGGTTTCGTGAGTTTTTAGAGGGAACACCTTGAGATCCCAGCCAAAGAGCCTAGATTTGGTGCAGAGGGTGCAGGAGAGTGAGAGGTACGGTGCTGAGGTCCTGGACTGAGGGGGAATCAACAAGAAGAGTGAATGAGAGACTTCACGAAAGAAAAGAATGCTTTAAACCCAAGTCACTGAGAGAGGGACTGCACAACCGAAGTACACAGCTGGCCTTGTAGTTGTGTGGTGGCCTGAGCTCCAGGTGGTGGCATTGGGATTGGGAGAGAGGTGGATGCAGACAGACATTATGGAGAGGGCAGTAATGAACATTCTGATGGTGAATGTGCGCCTTCACTATGAACACTTAAAAATTTCTGTAGTGTCATTATCGGTGACCTGAATAAGCCATTATATGTAACTCTAAAGGAGTTTCTTGAGGCTGAGACCAAGAAAAAAAATAAGAAATTTAATGCCCTCTTGGTTCTTCCCTTAGTGGTGAGTAAAGCAATGGAACTTGTGTGGTTCCTTTTTACTTTCCCCCCTCCTGAGAGACCCCCCCAGGGTCCTCCTGCCCACCAGAAATGACAGAGCTCTTCGCAGAGTGAGTTCAATACAGCCAGCCAGGGAGGGGCCCAGGGAGCTCAGGACAAGTTCCCTTGGGGTCTGTGTTGCTAGTTTTGACCCTCCCAGCAGGTTCCCTGATACCCGCTGCCCCACCTGGTTTGTGGACTTGAAACACCACTCTTGTGGCAAATGAAAAAGCTGCAGCCCCATTTGGTAGCTTTTTCCCCAGAAGGGCAGTCCTTCTCGTTAGGAACATTCCCTGGCATGAGCCTGTAATTCTGATTGAAAGATGCAAAAGGTTCAGAAGATCTGTCTTAAAGTATAAGTGAAACCCAATCCAATGGTCCTAAAAGAACAAGACCCAAAGGATCTGCTTAGAAATTAACTCGAAGCACTTTATCAAGTTCTGATTACTCACACTGGTGTTCTTCAAGATCATTCCCGCCTCTGCCATCTCCACCTCTGCAACCCTGAGTGAGCCATTCCTTCTGCTCAGACTTTGCCTCTAATCTACCTCCACTCATGCAAATCCTATTATCTTCTAGAGCCTTCCTACATCTCACCTCTTCTGTGGAGCGCTAGCTCCCTAACTGCTCCAAACAACACCAATTTCTCCCTTTTGCTAAGAAAGGACACGTTTAAAAACTCAAATGTATGATATACTGGGATGGAGCAGAGCGGATTTATAGAAATTCTTCTTAACATCTGCTCGGTTTTATGCAAATCTAAAACTCTTCTTAAAAAATAAAGTCACAAAAATGAACTCAAAATAGATCATAGACATAAATGTAAAAAGTAAACTATAAAACTTCTAGAAGATAACTTAGGAGATAATGTAGGTGACCTTGAATTTAGTAATGACTTTCAGATACAACACCAAATACATAATCTGTGAAAGAATAAATTAACAAGCTGGATTTTATTAGAATTTAAAACTTCTGCTCTACAAAAGACCCTGTTAAGAGAATGAAAAGACAGTCCTAGCCTGGGGGAAAATCTTTGCAAAACAAGTATCTGTTGAAGGACTTATACCAAAATATACAAAGAACTGCTAGAATTCAACAATAAGAAAACAACTCAACTAGAATAATGGCCAAAAGATCTTAACAGACCTCAGCAAAGAAGATATACACATGGTAGGCAAGTAAGCATATGAAAAGATGCTCAACATTATATGCTATTAGCAAATTACAAATTAAAACAACAATAAGATACCATTAAAGGCCAATTAATATGGCTCAAATCCTAAAAATTAACAACTCCGAATTCTGGCAAGGATGTAGAACTACAGAAACTCTCATATATTGCTGGTATGAGAGGAATGAAAAATGGTACCAGTCACTTTGAAACAGTTTCACAAAGATAAGTATAGTCCTAGCAATCTCACTCCTAGGTACTCACCCAAGTAATTTGAAAACATGTCCACACAAAAACCTGCACATGGATGTTTTAGCAACCTTATTCATAATTGCCCCAAATTGGAAACATCCAAAATGTTTAATAAGTGAATGGATAAACAAATTGTGGTATATCTATGCAGTGGAATATTACTCAACAATGAAAAGCAATGATCTATGAAGCCATGAAAAGATTTGGAGGAACTTTAAGTACATACGTATTGTTAAGTGAGAGAAGCCAGTCTGAAAGACTACATACTACATGATTTCCAACTATATGATATTCTGGAAAAGGCAAAGTTAAAGACAGCGAAAAGACCAATGGTTGCCAGGGGCTTTAAGGGAGGCAGAGAAATGAACAGCTGGGGCATGGGGGGTTTCCAGGGCAATGAAAATACTCTGTGTGATATTATGGTGGATCTGTGGAATTGCGTATTTGTCAAAACCCATAGAATTACAACACAAGAGTGAATCTTAATTGAAACTATGGACTTTAATTAGTAATATATCAGTATTAGTTCATCAATTGCAAAAAAAGGTAAATTGTGAAGCATTTTTAATACTCTCTTCAGGTTTTTGACACTGAACTGACTTTCTACTTTTTGATGTAAAATATGCCTAAATTGCCTCACAGTATATATGTTCAGTTACTGAAGCCCATTGTCACTGGTCTAACATAAGAGTGTGTTTAGTTCAGGATGCTCACCTGTCCCTTAGCAGGAATGAGGTCTCATCGGAGGCCTGGGTGGGCGCGAGATTCATTTGATAATGAAACTTACCCGAATCATGTACTGTCTCCTCAATGTCACCCAGAAATGTTTTTTCAAATCCTCATGGCTCTTCCTCAGCGAGAGGGACAATTGTTTAGAGTGTTGGCTGAGAGCGTATGGAAATAGATGTTTTCATAATGGGCCCCTTTGAGCCCACGCGCAGATTCCAATTACAGAAAGCCAGGGTGGCCGTGGCAGGCTTTGACTTGCCTCCCTGTGGTGGAGTCCTCCTATGAGTACGCCAGCAAATACATAATAATGACCCTGCCTGCAGTGCTATGGATACCAGATTTAAAGGGCCAGGCACCATTAGTTAAGACCCTTAACCAACCTCTTCAGCACAGCCACTTCCCAGCAAGAAAGAATCCTGGGGAGCTGAAGAGACTCTCCCAAAGGGAGATGGAGGAATCGACACGCCGACTCATGCTTCTCCCTCCGTCCAAGCTCCCACCCGTGCCTCTAAAGGGCAGGGTGCCTGGGGTCTGCCTCCCAGGGCACTGAGAGGGATGGAGAAGTGTGCAGGCTGGGTCAGGAGGGCCAAACAGCAGCTATTCGACACAACCTGCAATTCCACACCTTCCCCCGCTGGCCGTGGGGTTCCAGTCCAGACTGGGCCGCCTCAGAAGTTGAAAAATGTATTTGCTCCAGCAGCAAGTGTTAGCACTGCTCTCTGCTGTAAAGAGAACATTTCTAACAGAAATTTGAATGGATTTCATTATGATTTCCGTTAAGACATTGTGTTGACCTTTCTTGCTGCAGCTGAGATCAGGTAATAACCTGAAGGGCAGCCCATAATGATTCTGTGGACTGTCTTGAGATTTCGCTGTCACCTGGCTGCCTGTAATTATTGGAGCCAGTACAAATTTCACAGTCACTGCCTCGAGTGCGCGAAAACGTCATTTTCTCTATTCTCCCGTAATTGAGTGTAATTTCTGCCTTGAGCCTCCACTCTGCCTCAGAGCACAGAAAATTTAATGTAGTCCCTCTCAGACAAACTCATCCAAATTTAGTCATAGTCGATTCAAGTTTATCATTCAGTCACAATTAGGTTTAAAACTCTATTTTCTCCCTCTCTTTCTCTTCCCTGGAACTGAACCTCAGCTCTCAAGGACTTACCTGAGGAGCCCACTTCTTGGTCTTAATCTGTCCTGTCAAAGTCTGGGCATGATTTATGCTCCTTTGAAAGGTGACCTGGGTGGTGTGTTGGTCCCAAGGGGGGTCCTCATTGGCCCTGTCCAACTGGTTCTCACGCCTCACCTGGGCTGACCCCCTGGCTCTTTCCTTCTCTGCTAAACTGTATTCCCCGTAGAAGCCTTCAGGACATTGTGGTGGCCCTCTTATGCCCCTCTGATCTGTAGGAGACTGGGGCAGACAACCTCCCTTCCCTTCGTACCTGGACACACCACGTCACCATTCCAACTCTGCCACATCGAGGTGACGCGAGGCATTTCTTCCCACGGCTGGCTGGCTCGCTCTCTCCTCAGACTCAGGGTGTGGCCCAGCAATGGGGTCACGGGCATCTCTGCTCCTGGGACCCTGTAGATGAAGCCTCAAGACCAGAGGTGGGGCACAGAGGGTCCCACACTCACATGCAGCCATGTGGCTTCTCTTCAAACTCTTTCCCTTTCCCAGCTCAGGAGGTATTTCTTAACTAGCGGGGAGGGGGTGCAGGTAGGGACACTGTTCGGTTTTGTCTCCTCCAAGTCCCTTGAAGAACTTTCGGTCTTATAACTGAGTGCAGCCTTTGAATTGAGCAGTCAGTGATTCACTGACTTGCTCTCAGGTTCTCCACTGAAGGGTGTCTCCAACGTGGCCGTGAGGAAAGGCACGTGCGACACACTCCTGAAGCCTGAGAGCGTGAGGATTGAGGAGGGTGCCTCATTAGCATTCCGTCCACATCCCTGTCTGCCACATATAGTCTGGCTTATTTCCATTTATTATTTTACCTTGTGAAGTACAACTCATTTTATTTCATGGCTGAAATTAGCTCAGGAGAAAATGCTAATGAGATTGTTCTAAAAATATTTTGGGGAAATAGCTACTTGCTGAAATACATGTTTATGGCCACCCCCACCACCCCAGCACCCCCAAGTCCCTATCTCCCTGCTCTGAGTGCTCATTTGGATATGTAGATTACTGAAGGATGGTGATCAAAATAGCCTCCTTACTGAATAATCACACTTCTTACCCTGCTACACCCTAAAGCTCATCTCTCACAAACGCTCACACATTTTCAAGTCATCCCATTAGTTTGCCATCAACAGCCCGAAGAACTTAGTATTGCATGTCAGCCAGCTCCCTTTCATTTGGAGAATTCTTTAAAACGTTTAAACCAGCCCCAGAAGCCCCCAGGAGAAAGCACAACTTACATTTGCCCTTCTTAGCGAGCGCCCACAACCAGGTTCAGAGACAAAGCTCAGAACGGTCACGTTCTCCCATTTCATGGGGGCTCACCTTTTAAAAACAATAACTCCCAAAAATAATAACTGCCTAAGTACAAAGTTGTCCAGGTATTTTACAAAGTGTAAATTTAGCCTTTTTAAATGTGACAACAAATAAATTATGAAGAAAAAACCTGAAAGAGTCGATTATGTGGAGTGAAAATTTGCATGCTCCCAAAAAGATCATAATCAATATCAAAAGGCAAAAGGAAAGCTTAAAAAAAAATACTGGCCACATGGCAACATATATGATCAGTTAAAATGTTAATATCCTGAAAATTAACAAAACATAGATAAACACCCCAATTTTTAAAAATAAATGAAGATGGACAAGTAAACCCTGAAAGAAAATACATAAATGCCCAACACAGCATACCGTGTTTAAAATAGGCAAACTTTTTAATAAATTCATAAATGCAAATTAAAATGAAATTCCATTTTCCTCTTTCAAAGTAGAATATTTTTTCTAAAGCATAATATCTAATGCTGAAAAAGTTTTCACTAAAGTAGCTATGTTTTCACATGGCTACTGGGAATGTAAACTGGTGACAGCCTTTCTGGAGAATCGTTTCACGACTTGTCCCAAAACTTTAAAAATGTTTATACTGAGGGGAGCATAACTCCCCACTCCCCAAGTGTGGCTGCTCACAGTACTCCCAAAGAGTACAGAAGAGAAAGGTAAGGGGGACCTCTTTGCACTTGAGCGACCTCACACACGCTATGTCAGCCAGGTGATCAAGGTCAATATCAGCAGTTATAAATTATGTTGATAGTATGTATTCTTAATATATATAATAAAAATGCTACATTACCTCTGTGACCTTCCTTTCGAAAACCCATAACCCCAATCTAATCACAAGAGACACATCAGACAAATCCCATTTGAGGGACATCCTACCATACGACCAGCAGTTCTCAAAACTGTCAAGGTCATCAAAAGCAAGGCCAGTTGGAGAAGCTGCCATAGCCAAAAGGAGCCTGAGGAATCCTGCTGACTAAATGGAATGTGTTGTTACAGGCAGGATCCTGAAAAAGAAAAATATTAGATAAAAATTAATGAAATCTGAATAAATATGGACTTTGTGAATAATTATGTATCAATATTGGTTCATTAATTGTATCAAATTTACCACACTAATGCTAAAATTTTAATAATAGGGGAAACTGGGTGGGGGATGAGTGACTCTGGATGGATCGTTCTAAGGTAGACGACAGTAACCAGATTAACTTTTTTAATGATGGTTAATGATTCTCCTCAGCAAAGCAGGGGAGGTGAGCTAGTGAAGTGACACCTGGAACACAGTGCCTGGAACACAAACACTAGCTCTTCCTCCTGCCACCTCGCTACAGCTGTGGCTTGCTCGGTGCCTGCTCATACCACATCTGGACCAGGGAATTGTGTTGCAAAGAGCATCCCCTGAGGTCCAACCAGGGATGCCCTAGGCCTTAGGTAGTGACACATTTTTCTTAGCTTTTATGGTTCAGAAGAACTCATTGGTAAAGCTGATAGAACCTGAGAGATAACACATTTGTTTCAGGTTGCTTAAATGACCTAGTTTTGGATAGACTTCTGGTCAAGAAGGCAGGGTAGGCAGACATGGCTCTTCACATAACCAAATCAAAATTACAACTAAAATGTAAAACAACCATCACTCGGCAACATCAGAAAGGAAGCCAAATAGAAGTCTGACAACCACAAAATCAACATGAATGGAAAACTGACACATACAGAATTAAAGAAACCACATTCACCCAAACTGATGGCGGGTGCAGACATGGAACAGGCTGGTCCCACACCCAAGTGGGTAAAAATTCGGGAGGGATATCTTGGGAATGAAGAAATCCAGACCTATCCAAGGCCTCCCAGCCCAGGATTCCAGTGCCAGGAAGATAAGTCCCCACAACTTCTGGCTGCAAAATCCAGTGGGGATTGAGTCAGTGAAGAAACTGCTAGAGCCCCAAGCAGTTCCTCTTAAAGAACCCTGTCTTGCAGCCATTCAAGGACAGGCAGGTACACATGGGATGCAGGCGGACAGAAGAAAGTCCGTGGAGCCACCGGGATGTTTGACATGCCTTTATTCTTGTGTATTTATGCCACGTGTCTCACCGAAGGAAGTCCCGACTCCCTTGTACACTAAATGCACACAAAGCTGGCAGGGTGCCAAGATATTATATAACAGAGCATGATTCTGTGCCTGCGGGCCCACTCTCAAGGTTATACAAACACTGCTAAGTCATAGTGGCCTGGACATCTGGGTGAGGGAACCTGACTGACTTCATTTTCCCTACAAATCCACACACAGACTCACCTACGCAGAATCCCTCCCTCTGAGCTCCAGCACTGGGTAGCCGCTTGAAAGGCACCGGTGGTAGTATACAGAGAACTGAAGTATCTGGCATCAAGGTCAGCAGAGGCCATTGTCCCTCTACTGAACCCTCTTCCCATAGAGCTGGCAAGCTGGTACTAAATCTGAGACTCCATCAATCTGGCTAACACTGTTTGACCCATGTTGGAGATCCCCAAAAGCTCTGCCCCACCTAACTTATGGGCCCACCCAAGCTGCTTTTCCATATGAATGCTGATCTTGGCTCCTAAACCCTATCAAACAAGCAACACCCAGCTTCAGTAAGCCCTAGCAGCAGCCAGATTAGAGTCCCAAGTTGGCTTCACCTGGGAATCTCCAAGCCCAGTACAAATAGTAACCATCTCAGATTGCTTTACAGCCCAGACCGGGTGGCCCCAGGCAAAAGACAGGTTGGGGGTGACCTTGGCCTGCACCACCCAGGAAACCCCAGGGCCAGCACACCCAGTGGACAGCTACAGACTGTGTTAGAGCACCATCACCCTGCCCCTGTACAGCTGATCCTCCATGGACAGCAGAGGTTGGTGGTCAGTGGTCATAGCTAGTCCTTGCAGCTGATTGGCTGAGGTAAATCCCTCCCTTTGATCTGCCAACAGCAACCAAGCCTCAGTTATAAGAGGGAGCTATACTCAGCACATATGAAAGGTGCATCTCAAGTACTCAGCTTGGGTAATAGGAAGCTGTGCCATTGAACCCTTCATGATACCTACTACATGAGGCCACACTACCAAGACAAGGAGTCAAAGCAGCTCTACCTAATACACAGAAACAAACACAGGGAAGCTGCCCAAACAGGAAGACAAAGAAACATGGCTCAAATGAAAAAATAGATCAAAACTTCAGAAAAAGAGCTAAATGAAATGGAGATAAGCAATCTCTCAGGTGCAGAGTTCAAAATACTGGTTATAAGAATGCTCAAGAAACTTAGTGAGGACCTCAGCAGCATAAAAAAGACCCAGTCAGGAACAAAAGATACACTAATCGAAATAAAGAACAATTTACAGGAAAACAACAGTAGAGAGGATAAGGCTGAGAATCAAATCAATGACTTGGAACATAAGGAAGCAAACAACAACCAATCAGAACAACAAGAAGAAAAAGAATCCAAAAAACAAGGAAAGTGTAAGCAGCCTCTGGAACGACTTCAAGAGATCCAACATCCACTCTTTCTCTTCTCCAGAAGGAGGAGGAAAGAGCAAGAAATTTGAAAAAATAATGAAAGAAAACTTCCTTAGTTTGGTGAAGGAAATAGACATGCAAGTCCAGGAAGCACAGAGAGTCCCAATTATGATGGCTGCAAAGAGGCCCACTCCAAGACACATCATGATTAAAAGGCCAAAGTTTAAAGATAAAGAGAGGATCTTAAAAGCAGCAAGAGAAGAGAAATTAGTTACCAGATGGTTACCAGATCAGGGTGGGAGAGGTGAAGAATGGGTGAAGAGGTGAGGGGATTAAGAAGTACAAATATGGAAATAAAGAACAAACTGACAGTGACTAGAGGGGAGAGTGGAGGGGGACGAGGAGGGGAAAAGGGGAGGGGCAAGCAAAGGAACAGAATAGAGGACTCATGCACAAAGACAATGGCGGGGATTGTCTGTGGGAGTTGGGGGTGGGGCAGGGAGACCAGTCAGGGAAAAAGTGGGACAACTGTAACCGAGCAACAATAAGTAATTTTTTTTAAAAAAAGAAGTACAAATAGATAGTTACAGAATAGCCATGGGGATGTAAAGTACAGTATAGGAAATGGAGGAGCCAAAGAACTTATACACATGACCCATGGACCTGAACAATGGTGGGGGGATTGCCTGAGGGAGTGGGAGACACTGGGTGGAGGGGCACAAAGGGGGGAAATTGGAACAACTGTAATAGCATAATCAATAAAATATAACTCTTTTAATTTTATTTATTTATTTTTAGAGAGAGGGGAAGAGAGGGAGAGAAACATCAGTATGTGGTTGCCCCTCACGCACTCCCAACTAGGGTTCTGGCTCAAAACCCAGGCACATGCCCTGACTAGGAATTGAACTAGTGACTCTTTTGTTCTCAGGCCGGCACTCAATCCACTGAGCCATACCAACCAGGGCAATAAAATATAATTTTTAAAAATGATTTAGTTTCCGCTCAAAACTGATGATGCCACATTCGAACCATCTTTTGCTGATTAGTTAGTTCAGGGTCACTTTAAAAAATGGGGTGGTATTTATTTAACATGCTGAAGGGCAAAGGCTCTTAGGAAACTAACATTTGCAAAGTTCTCTTTTGGACATCACGGTTTTACCTATGATATGTCCAGCTATTTTTTTCAGTGACCTTTTGAACATGGAGCCTAGTTTTTCTCTCCTTGAAATCTGACCTCTACTTAGGGGCCAGCGTCTAAAGAAACAGAATGTGGAGAATGTGAAAGAGTGTGGCCTCTAACATGAGGAGAGAGTGGCCTGCTCCTTGCTCTCTCTTGACCTGCTCGCTCTGGGTGAAGCCAGCTGCCATGTTGGGAGGCCACTCAAGTAGCCTCATGGAGAAGTGCACATGACAAGGAACTGAGGCCTCCTGCGAACACCCAGCAAAGGATCGGGGCCTCTGTCAACAGCCGTGTGAATGGTCAACCTTGGAAGTGAATCAACCAGCCCCTGTCAAGCCTGCAGATGACTGCAGCCCTGGAAAGACCCTTAGCTTCCACCACCCAGCGAGCTGCTCCCAAATGCTAACCCACAGAAACAGCTTTCATAATGAGATCATGTTTGCCATTTCAATCTGCTAAATTTGGGGGTAATTTATCATGTAACGATAGACAACTAATACAGGGACTCTCTTAGGCACCAAATGAAGCATGCAATACTGCCTTTTAGTTAAGGGTATGTGTGTATTCACATCCATAGAACACAGTGCACAACTGAAGTGTACAACTCAAGGAATTTTTATGTATGTGCATAGCCGTGTAACCACTACCCAGGTCAAGATGCGGGGCATTTCCATCACTCTAAGAAGCTCCCTCATGCCCATGTCCACTCACTAACTCTTTCCAGAGGGAGTCACTTTTCTGGGTTCTATAACCAGAGATTAGTTTTGTGTGCTCCTGAACTTCATATAGGCGGAACCATGCAGGGTAGTGGGTGTCATGTCTGCCTTTTTTTCACTCAGCATAATAAATTTTAAATTTAGGTCATTACAGATTTCAACAGTTTCTTCCTTTTATTGCCGGGAAATATTCTACTATACAGTTATGCCAAATTTATTTCCCTGGTGACAGACATTTGAATTATTTCCAATTTGAGACTACTATAAATAATGCTAATATGCACATTCTTGTGCTGGTCCCTTTTGTAGACCTATATATTCAACACTCTTGGGTAAAGTCTCAGGAGCAGAATTGGTGGGTCATAACGTGGGTGTGTGTTTAACTGTCAAATCATTTTCCAAAGCCGCTGGGTCATTTTACATCCCCACTCACAATATTTTGTTTTTTCATTTGAAGCAGACCTAGCTTGAAAAGAAAGAAAAACAAAAGTCGGTTGTAATGAAAAATGAGTAGCAATGAATAAAGAGCTTCCTAAATTATTTGGAAGAGGCAAGAAAACCAGCCTACCAGGCACAGAGCCATCCGACAACTGTACCTCCTGGCAAACACTTTTATTTTGATCATTGGTTTGGAAATAACTTTAGCCGCTTAGATCAAAGGTTTTTCACAAAGACTATTCGAGCAGGGACCCAAATCCTGAGGGGAGAAGAATTTACATAAAGGACCCTGTGTTGAATGGAAGAGGAAAGAATCTTTCCTACCAGTGCTCTTATTTACCGGGCCAGACAGCGAAGTGGCAAATGAGGCCTAACACAGCGCACCCCCAGGCGCTGAGTCAGCTTTGCACTCCCCTGAGTGCTGTTGGAAATAAACAGCTGGGAGAACTTTACTAAGGAAGCGCTCTGGGCCGCCACAGGCACCAGGCTCCCAGCACAGGCCCAGTAGCCTGTCTCCAGCTTGCTCATGGCAGACGAGCTATTTCCAAGTCCTTTCTGTTTCTGAAACCACCCAGACACCCACGGTGTTATTTTCATTGGTGGTCCAGACCTCAGTAAGAGAAAACAAAAACTATAAAGCCGGAGTATCGACTCCAATCCCAGCAACCTCAGGAGATGCTCGATAAATTCTAGTAGGACACTTAAAAATTGCTACAAGCTGTAG
This sequence comes from Carollia perspicillata, assembly GCA_004027735.1. Classification (NCBI taxonomy): domain Eukaryota; kingdom Metazoa; phylum Chordata; class Mammalia; order Chiroptera; family Phyllostomidae; genus Carollia; species Carollia perspicillata. Next base: position 15,915 of record PVKM010024465.1, read on the forward strand.
GTCCCAAAATGGGAAATGGTTAAGATAAAAGCTCCTCTTCCTCCTGCCGTCAGTGGGAATGTGGCTGAAGAGCAGAGCAGGGAGACAACGAGGCCTAGAGAAGCCCTGGGGCAGCCGTGCGCAGAGCAGAGGGCCACTCTGCACAGACAGACAAGGGCAGTGACCCTGATCCCAGGGATCCCCGCCCGCCGTGAGCCAATGGCTTCCAGAGAACTCAGGAAAGACTGGGGCTTAGTCCTTCACAAAAGGATAAATTTTCTTGTGACTTTAATTATTATAAAAGGCCTAGATTCCAGGGAGAGAAGAATAAGAAATTCCTTTTATTTTTTTTTGTAAAATGTGCTCCCATGTATAGTGTTGCAGCCATATTTTGTGTGCATTATACATGGGGTGATTATACCTATTATTACACCCATGGTGTGTAATCATTACACCCATCCTTATTTTTCCCTCAAAAATTTGGGCACAAAGAGTACCCATTATACACGGCAAAATACCTACCACTTGCCAGTGCTTAAACTCCAGTACTTAAGCCGTAAGTTGAATTAATCCTCACAACAGCTCCATGAAGTAGGTACCACGATCCCCTCTGCCACGAGGAGGTCAAAAAGCTTGTGGTAGTTCCCCAACTAAAAGGCAGAGGAGTCGGGATTGAAACCTGAGTCTCCCTACTCCTCCTCTTTACTTTACTAACAGCAGATAAAGGTTCAAAGGCATTTTAAATGAGCAGCTACTACCCTTAGCCACAGAGGTAGGGAAATACACTTGAAAAGGAGAATACACTTTTACCTTAAGTTCTACTCCTAATGACCAAAAGGCTCCCATGGCCCAGTTCTAGCTGGCATTCCTAGGAGAAAGCTTAACAAAAAGCCTCATTCTGTGAGTGCTTTGCCTCCCTGAGCCTCCACAGTCCACGGTGACTGGCCATGAGCTTGACATGGTGGTGAGTCTTTCTGCTTCCCCCTCCAAACAGGGAGCATGGCTTCCCTGCTGTCCAACGTGCTTTTCTAGTGTCCAGGAAGTGCCACCTTGCCTTCTTTATTCACCGTCTTTTCCAGAGAAGTTCTCCAGCGCTGGACGCGCGGCATTTGTCTGAGCCGCCCGAACAAGAATGCACGACTTCCGTTACCATCTATCGTGTGGTTTGGGGTCTTCCTGATCACAGCAGTTGGAGCACCCTCGCCTGGTTTGCCCTTATTAAACTGTGGGGGTCACTTCTTTGCCAGGGACGGTAATCGGGGAGCCCTGGTTTCTTTTCCACAAGTGTGTCTCTTCCAGAGCCTTTTGCAATTATGGCTCGTTTCTCTAGGTTTCACATGGCAGGTGTCTGAACAGAATTAAAAGCACAAGCACGTGCAAAAATAATCCGCTTCCCAAGATAGTAAATGCTGAGAAGTTCTATATTAGAACACACTGTGAGTGCTGACTGGCTGGGGCGTGATTAACCTAATAGGCTTAAAGTTCCACTTGCCGTCCACATCTGCCAGGAGAGAGAAAACAGGGGCGCTGATCCATGAGCCGGAGGCCCTTTACCTTTGCACTGCTGCTCAGTAACGGCAGAGGGTCCAAAGTTAGAGCGGCAGAGGACGGCGGGCACCCCCGCCCCCACACAGCGGGGCCAGGGAAGTAAGAGAGCTCATGCCGTGCAAAGGACACAGCACCATGGACTTCGAAGGGTCCTGGCCTGGAAACGCCTGGATGGACCAGTAAGACCGCCTTGTGCTGCTCTTTCCCATATGATTCTGTGGAAATTATGGAGGTCGCGGGTGGGAGATGACTACAGGCTGACACCATGGGGTGCGCACCTTCCCACAGCGACATCGTTAACAGCGTGGCTAAGAGCAGCATCCAGTTTTTTAAAAAGCCCAAAGCAGTTCTGCCAGGGGGAGGTCAGGCGGACAGTGAAAGGTGTTCCGTCCCTTTGCTGGCTCAAAGCTCCACCCGCTATGCCTCTGGGGGGAACCTGTCCCAGGGACAAAGGCCAACAGAGGTGCAGCCAGGTCCCACATGGACCCAAACCATGGCTGGAGATTCCACTACAGGCAAAAAGAAAGATCTGGAAGGACTGATCTTGGAAACCAAAACTTCCCCATCCCGGCTGAATGAATCACAAAGCCCCATGGCTGAGGACATTCCATTCAAGACACAGAGCTCCCACGAGTCACAAGGGGCAGCCATTTCTGAAGAAGACAAAGCAGAAACTGTTACCCATGAGACCTCCCTGTGGGAGAGGGAGCCAAAATGCCACAGATCAGGGCAGCAGGGTCTTTGTTGCGAGACCACCCCCCTTGCTCAGGGCTCCGAAGGCAAAGTGGACTTTCCGGAGCCCCTGGTGACGGCCCACCAGCATGCTTACACCTATCTGCACTCCTGCCTCTCCAAGTATGAAGTAGTTCTGAGCCTCACGCATCAGGCCACGCAGACCCAGGAGCTGCTGCAGCCCATGGTGAGCCTCCTGCTGCTGTGCTTCGACGAGGCCAACCAGCTCTTGGGGGAGATCTCCAAGGATGGAGAAGTGCTCCTCCGGGAGGTTAGGGAGGATCTGGCTTGGCCGTTGAAGAAAGGGGAGCCCCAGGAGCAGCCAGATCTCCTGCCACAGCTTCTGCAGTACACAGTCAGCAGGCTGCAGGGGCTCAGCGGCACGGTGGCCTCGCTCACCAGCGGCTTCCTGGAGGGCTCCAGCAGCTACCTGCAAGCCGCTGCAAGGCACTTGGGAAACACACTGAGCACAAAGAGGGGTGTGGATGCATGCCTCCTTCAGGCTCTGGGGCAGCTGGAGAGCTTGGCCAGTGGCCACAGTGACCCTGGGGTGCAGGGTCTACCCTTGTGCTCTGAGGACAGTGGCATTGGTGCAGACAGTGAGTCTGTGCACCTGGTGGACAAGCTGGGCAAGCAAGCCAGCTGGGACTTAACGCCGGAGCCTGCAGACTGCAAGGCAGGGACTTCACCCCCAGTGGAGGCCAGGCTGTTGGGACATACCTGGCAGCAAAGCCCAGTCTGGATGGGTTCGGACAGACCCCAGGACTGCCCACTCTCAAGGCCTCTTGTGGCAAAGGTTCAGCCAGCAGCAGAGGGTGGAGCAGGGTGTCTAGGTCCCTCCTGCTCAGACCCAGAAAATGCTGCCTCCAGGCCTCTGGGGGTGGGCAAAAGCAATTCCTATGAGTCCTCTGGGGCCAGGATTTCTGTGGAAGCACATCTTTCTAAAGGCTCTGGGTTGATGGGTGCTGCATCCTTCAGTGAAGAGGGAGACAGGAGCACAGAGGAGGAGGAAGACGATTTCCATCCAAGGCCGCAGTCTTCTCCTCCTGGCCCATTTCAGGCATACCCCAGGGGGCTTAGGAGCCTCCAAGCCCAGGAAATGATCCTGAAGATGAAGGAAGCAATCAGTGAAAGGATCAAGTTTGTCCCTGTGTCCACTGGGCACCAGGATTGGGTTGAGGAGGAGGAGAGGACAGTGGTCCCACCAAGACCTAGCACAGTTAGTGGCAGCCGGAGAGCCCCTGTGAGGCAGAGGAGGTCTGGGTCAGAGGGGTGTCTTAAGAGCCACGTGGAGGAGCCCACCCTCGAGGAGCTGCAGCAGGTCCAGAGAGACCTCAGCCACAGACTGGAGGCATTCTACTCCCTGGGCACCCGACGGCAGGAGCTGAGCAGGGAGCGGGTTCTGCAACCCAGAGCAGCTTCTCTGAAGCCCGGCAGCCAGCACAGGGCCACCCCAAGCAGCCCCATCAGCAAGCTGAAGGCATCTCTGACCAAGGACTTCAGCATTTTGCCAAGTCAGGACAAGAGCATTTTGCAGAAATGCGGTCCCCGCCCTGAGGAGGAACAGCCCTGGCAGGGGGAGGCTGAGGGGTTTCCAAATGCCGCCCCATCAGGGCAGAGGGCCAGGGAGACTCCCAGGGCTGAGGACTGGGGTGTCAGCGGCCACCCCCCCAGGACATCAGTCAAGAAACTCATTGAAACTTTCAGCTCCAACGAGAATCTGCAGACAGTGGGGGAGTCCAAAGACTCTGGGCCAAGAACCTGCCTCAGGAAGTGGGGGGTCCCCATCATGCCCCCCAGATTTCCCATTTACAGGGGGCTTGCCCCTTTGTATCCAAAGCTCCGAATTTCTCCTGCAGTACGCAGAGGGTGTCTCAGGGGGGGCCCAGGCTGCAGGCCCGCAGCCCCCGCCTTTCCCCCTCTGCAGACGGTGTCCACGAGTGAGGAGCTCCACGGCGAAACAGACGGGGAGGACCCAGAGTACCTCCCTCCGCCACCTCTGGAAGTCCTGATGGACAAGTCATTCACTGCTCTGGAGCCCCCGGAAAGCAGCAAGCCAGCAGGGAATTCTCCTGAAGGGACCCACGTGCCAGGGCTGGCAGAGGCTTGCCCTGCCAGGAGACTGTGGATGCCCCCGAAGCTAAGAGCCTCTGTGAGCCCCACTGACCTGCTGCCCAGCAGGAGCACTGCCACCCCCACCAGGCCCTGCAGTGCAGGGCCAGGGAGCAGCGAGAGCGGCTGCAGTCCTGGAAAGCTGGCCCTGGACCTCAACCACCCCCCTGCAATGAGCCCAAACCCAGAGGAGGAG